>OMKP01024624.1:4794-30300 GCA_900302375.1 Bathygadus melanobranchus
ACCTTTCATAAAGTTGACTTGTTGTTTAGCAGGTGATCAATCTCACCACTTAATTTCCCTCCCACGCCCACCTGCCAATAACATGGGAACCTTTCTGTTAGACACGAAAGCCCATCTCCGTCTGCTTTTTGTTACCTCCGGAATGTCATTTTTATTCATAGCTGGTCTTGGACCAGCGACTAACCTTGGCAGTGCGACGGGGGGACCGCGTTATTTAAACTTCATGAAGTCTCTGCACGAGTGCCGTTTGGATCAATATAATAGGACAATGGGAAGGCAATTAGCGTGTACTTTGAATGCGGTATTGACTCTCCATCACTTCCAGAGTTCCTACCTAGAAGATCAATAAGCTCTCGTGCAGGATCTCCATCCTTCCAGGGCGCCGGCCCTGTCGCCCACTTGCAGTGCCCACCGGGTTTAGTCACTTGGGGTTGAGGAAGCAATGTGCTCTGTACAATTTCAATTTCAAGCACGTTCGCTTTAATTTCCAATCTCTCGTCGTCATGCAAATATTTAACTGGTGAAGCAGAAAAATGTGGCTTTCTTGACTCCTTAAAAATATGTCACTTGTAAGTGTAAGTCAAAGGAGAATATTTGATAAGTAATTGCAGAAAAGCCTTCCTATGTCTGAATAGAAGAAGTAATTATAAGTGATCATTATCTTGATCATTGTATAGTATAGTCACTGATTATAAGTGATTATTATATATATACAGTATATATATAGTGTAGTATACTCAGTATAATATAATATAGGTAGTAACTATACTTTGCCTTCTTCGGGATGGTTAAGTGTAGTTAAGTTGGAAATTATGACGTTTAGTTAGATAAAGTTCAGCGAAACATAAATACCTAGATTTGCTGTTCCATTATGCCTTAGTAATACATTTAAAAGAAAAATCCATACCCAATAAAAATATTTTAAGCTAATTAGTGTTGGCATTTGACATTGTTTTAGGCTTTTGTTTTATGGATATGGATTTTCCCATTAGTGGTAAGACGGTGGAAAGGCAATCCCTTATTTAGGCATAAGACGTAGCATTCAGACCTCTCTAAGCTATTGTTTGTATGTTGTTACAATGTACAGAAACCATTCCGCATACGCAAGCTAAACCTTTGGTCGAAACAAAATAGGCTGTTGACCAAATATCAATGAAAATAGAAAATTATGAATATTTCTTTCACAGATTTTTCAATAAGTTGAAATATATCATATTGACTGGCTATAAAAACTAAAACCTGGTATGAATGTGTTTGCTTGAAGCAAGGCCTACAGCCCTGCAGTGATCGAAGCAAGGCCTACAGTCCTGCAGTGACTGAAGCAATGCTTACAGCCCTGTAGTGATTGAAGCAAGGCTTACAGTCCTGCAGTGACTGAAGCTAGGCTTACAGCCCTGCAGTGACTGAAGCAAGGCCTACAGTCCTGCAGTGATTGAAGCAAGGTCTAAGCCCTGCAGTGATTGAAGCAAGGCCTACAGCCCTGCAGTCATTGAATCAAGGCCTACAGTCCTGCAGTGACTGAAGCAAGGCTTACAGCCCTGCAGTGACAGAAGCAAGGCCTAAGCCCTGCAGTGATTGAAGCAAGGCCTAAGCCCTGCAGTGATTGAAGCAAGGCCTACAGCCCTGCAGTCATTGAATCAAGGCCTAAGCCCTGCAGTGATTGAAGCAAGGCCTACAGTCCTGCAGTGACTGAAGCAAGGCTTACAGTCCTGCAGTGACAGAAGCAAGGCCTAAGCCCTGCAGTGACCGAAGCAAGGCCTAAGCCCTGCAGTGATTGAAGCAAGGCCTAAGCCCTGCAGTGGTTGAAGCAAGGCCTACAGCCCTACAGTGATTGAAGCAAGGCCTACAGCCCTGCAGTGATTGGGATGAATTAAACTGACCCTAGGAGTCTCAGGAGCCACCTTGAATTTGTCTGCATGGGACTTAATGTAAGTGTTCACGTGTGGAGCTCCTCTAATGAGCGGAGAGGACTACACCGATAAAAGAAAGTTTGCTGTGGAAAGCAGAGCAACTCACACCTCATTGAGTCCATTTTATGGCCCTGTAATGGCCCGAGTGCGATTTGTTTTCTTTCCACATTTTCCAAAGATTGTGGCCAACTTGTCTATTCTTTGGTGCTCTGGGAGATAATTGAGCATTTGGAGCTGAATGTCAAGAAGCTCCGTCAGTACAATTTATTGGCTTGTATTACATTTCTCTTCCTCTCTCTAGTTTTTCTTTCCCCAAGTCCATCTCTAATGGCACCAATGCATCATCATGAACGCTCCTGTACCTAGGCCTATAGAAGATGGCACTTTGGTGATGGATGTCTTCTTTTTCCAAGATGTGTTTTTCCTTACCAGCCCAGCATCTCATCTCCGTCCGCGAATGGCTGCCCGTCCCTCACCCCACCCCAGATGTTCTAACGCTCTAACCTCCACGTTATTCCAGAAAGGAGCTGTCAAACGTGAGGTTTGACACGCCACCACTTTCACCCACGACCCCGACCTCCGCTGCCGTCAAATGCACAACTCCCAGGGGGCCTGCGCGGGACGGCTCCATCCTGAGTCATTTCTTCCAGAAGGGACCCAAAGAGTCCCCCTCTACGGCCGCCCTGCACTGCGGAACTACGCCTCGCGTCTCCCGCAGGAGTATACAGGCCGCGTGCGCCCAGGCCTCGAGTAAAGCTGACCTACATGTGGCGAACGCCTCTCCTCGCGTGGTCGTGAAGGAAGAGCCAACGGAGGAAGTGGTAGCGTTGGAGGTGAAGGAGGAGATGGATCCTTCATCTTCAGTCACACAAACACCTACCACCTCTTCCCTGGCAGCAGAGCATGATAGGAAGCCGGTGATCAAAGGTGAACATCTCTTGGATTTTGTGATGTACCCCGTTTTGTTGCTTAGCAAACCGACAAAAGGGATGTGAAGTGTTATGTATATATCAAAAGAAAGGATTCAATCTCAGCACGTTGATACGTTTCGTGTGATGTGGCCGTGCCTTCCTAAGCATCCAGTCCTCTGATTGTATGTTCCAGTTGAATGCCCTGTGTGCTCCGTGGGCATCTCTCAGCAATTCATCAACAAGCACCTGGACTCCTGTCTGACCAGCGGGGAGAAGAAGGAGAGCCTGAGGAGGTGAGCTGAAAATAGCCTCGGCTAATAGCGGGCCCAGTGCTTCCCCCTGCTATGCTGTTTGTTTAGGCTTCTTTAATGAGCTGCTGGAGTAGAAGCATCAGGCAAGCCTGCCCACTGACTGGCCGCGGGCACCACGGGGCCTGTGCACTCATCCGTAATCCACAGAACGACCAAGTCCGAGCGTGATGCTAGATGGCCAGTAGTCATAATAGTTCAACCAGAGTAAATGAGTAAGCCTTCTCGCCTTCTGCTGCCTGACAAGCTATACAACGCGCGCCATGTATGTCACATAAAGTACCAGGCCATTATGGCGTCCTGTCACTCTACGGAGCATGGGCAGGGGTGGATTATCGCTGCAGTTATGTGGCAGGTTTGGTAACGGCTGACTGGAGTGGTGTAGAAAATAATAATAGTAATTCTGACACAAAGAATAAGTGTCGGAATAGTTCTCTGCACTACTTATGACTTCACTCGTCATAAACTTTCTTTTACACACTGGGGAAAAAGACAGTTCATGACACCGCACAGGTGCAACCAAGAAAATCTATTCAATTAATTCAAGTGAAGACATCTTATAATTCAAATGTACTGGGTTCAGCAAACCTTTTCGAAAAATAATTCATATGGAGTTAATTTTATACGTAATTAATTTGCTAATTTTCCGATACGGCTCAGCCATTACAAGTATCAAACAGCCCTAATGTTATACAATGGCTCTTAAAGCCCCAGGACAGGGCTTCTAACAGATAGCTTGCACCAGCTCGGCATTGGCTTGTCCATTTACCATTTACCATTTATATTTGATTTGTCTGTGAGAGCCTGTTAATGAGAGGTTTTCCCAGATGATTAATTGGGGCGCTTCATTTAATGACTGGGCATATTTGCATGACTGCATTGAGTACGTAGTCTGTGGCGGGGGCTGTGATTTATTACACAGACGTCTGTTGATCACCTATGCTAAACCATCACAATCCACGGCACGGTGTTCTTTCTGCCACTTTTTATTCCGGGGCCAACAAGCGTTGACGTATGCCCACTGCGTCTCCAGTGTTGTCCTCCTGGAAAATAGAATGGAAAAAGTGAAGCCTCACAGACATTGCACATGGCCTCCAAATGGGAATCAGACAAGTACTAATGCAGAGATAATGGTTATACTAACCACAGTGAAATCCCTTCACATGCGTGGGCCAATGAGGCAAAGTGAGCTGTAATCCCACTTGCTGTACAGCATGACATGCTGTCTTTAGAGTCTCTGGTTGCTGCACTCAACCCCTGGCTGACAAGTGGTGGCTAAATGGCCCTTAGCCTTAAATAGCCTTTCATTACGCTTAGCAGCCCCTGTGAGCTAAAGGTTAAGTGTTGACATCTTTATCGTTGTGCTGTTGGGCCTCCTGTTTACGGCGTACCCGGCCCATACTAATACTTAATTATAGCGTTTGATTTCCGTACGGTTGATAAGTAGCCATGAATTAACCATGATCTAAGATCACATCCAAGGTTGTCAACGATCTCGCAGTAGATGGTTGTGTTGAGCACCAGACACGGGTGGGCTTGGCTTGCGTTATACTTCTGTTCAAACGCGCCTCGTTCTAAGACATTGTGGAACAAACATATGACAAACAAAGCAAGCTGAATACGGTTACGTTCAACAGAACATATGACCGCTAGTCACCATTTGGCAAAATAATTAAATGTTAATTACTCATGGATCATTTGTTCTGAGTGATTGCTCAGTCACGTATAAATGCAAGCAAAACATGCTGGCAAAATCAATTATGAATGCTGGCAAAATGGTCTTGCTAGCAAAGGTCCAGATCCATAGGGTCTAATGACCATCTCTGGTGATGACAAACGCTTATAATGTCAAAAACGCATTCCATAAAAACATGCCAAATAAAGTAAAACAATGAAGCAAGCAAGATAGAATGTCTTGGATTACAATAATAGATAAGGTAAGTGGATCTGTAATGACTATGTGACCGTCCCACTTGTATGATTCAGCCTTGGCTACAGTATTGGCGCGTGAAGCTAAGCTGTACAGAACAGCCAGCGGTGGTCCTTAGCTGTCCGTTTTGACATAACATAACATAACATAACCATAACATCAATGAGTTGAACCGGCGTGCCTCTGCATTGCAGCTCGCTTGTAGGCGGCAGGAGGCCAATGGGTAAGCTGGTGTACAACCTGCTGACCCTGCAGGAGCTGAAGAGGAGGCTCCGGGACTGCCACCTCTCCGTGCAGGGCCCCCGGGACTTGCTGGTCCGGAGGCACCAGGACTTTGTGCACGCCTACAACGCCCAGTGTGACTCCCTTAGTCCCAAATCAGGTTCGGCCCCGCATTAAGTACCGTTACTGGAAGTGCGTGCACGCACGTGTGTGTGTGTGTGTGTGTGTGTGTGTGTGTGTTTCTGTTAGTCTATTATGCAGGGCGGCTGTTTCTACCGTGTTGTGACTGCTTAACTGTAGTCCGTGTTCACATAATAAATAACTTCATCATTCATAATATGCCTACAGAAGCAGAGTTTCTAGTCTTTAGACGATCATTTTCTGTTTAGTTATTGGCCAATGAGTTATTGGGCTTACACAACTTCCCTTTTTTGTTATTTACATCTCCAGGGATGCCCAATTACCGTTGCAGTGGCACAATTAGCCAAAAGCTTTTGGATTTGGTGGAAAGCGGGGGGTGAACAGAGTGAGAATGTGAACAGAAGCTAATTGCTGTGATCTGGCTGCTCATCAAGATCTGTCTTCTGTTAACAGCTGAAGAGATTGCCAAAGAAGTGGAGGCCAACGAGAAGACGAGGAATCAGCTTCAGGGAAAAGCCAAGCCGGTGTGTGCTAACAACTTACTGATCTTTTGACTTCATTTCAAGGGAATTTCAGAGGACTCTCCTAATAATAATTCTTATTAATCACATGGCAGCTTAATAGTAGCAGTCAGTGTCTTCACAGCATTTGGGGTGATGTGATGTCCTCTTTTTTTGTCGTTTGGATATTTTCCAGGTCTTTGTCTTCTCGAAGAATCAGTCTGAGGTGGAGATTGATGAGATGCATTCTAATTACAGTAAGTGATTCAAGGAGTTCAAGGATGCGTTTCCCATTACATTGTGGACTCTTGGGGTGTTTGGGTGCTTTCCCACTCACCCAGCAGTGCGCTTCAAATTATAACATTGAAATCAGATTTTCCGCAAATGCACCTATGTTTGGGCACAAGATTTGAAGCACTTTAATCAGAACATATCAGACTTTCTGACTCACTGCAGATCTCATTTAATTAATTTTGGGGGGCAATTCAAACCGGTTTTATCTTTTTTGTTCTGTGAATACTGTGTATGTAGAGGCGAGGCAGAGACACGTATGCGTTCGCCCCTTCTTACGGAGGGAGTGCTTGAGTGCCATCACGCTGTGACAGAAACGAATGGCTGGCGAGGTGACCCATGGGCGACGCGCCTGTGCAAGATGGCCACAGAAACACGGCAGGAGCCCAGGAGTTAATTAAATATTACGCACGCGGCATGTTGTCCTCTAGCGAGGAGCCCGTTGCGGTTTCCGCTGTGAATACTGAATAATGCCGAACAAATCACGGCCCGTGTTCGTGTTGTCGTCGCTCTTTCCTGAACGTCACCTGTCCTCTATCCTCTATAAGGCAAAGAAGTCGGTTCTCACGCTCATTCATAGAATTAGAGGAGAAGCTTGTTATAAAAAAGCAACATTAAGAGTGAGTGAAAAATGGGTGTGAGGTCTATAAATAGCCCCCCGGCACTTGGCTGTCCTGCATTCATCAGGGGAGGATGAGTCACTCTGCCAGCGTAGGCGATGGAGCACACACATGGGAACATGCACTCTGGGGCTGCCGCTAACGATTGTTTTCTATCAATTAATATATGTGTTCTTTTGTTGATTCGTCTAAACGATTCATATGGCAATTCAAATGGCTTTTCCTTTGACTGAGAGCAAGAGATAAGGAAAACAGAAACACATCATCACTATTTAACATGTAATACTTAATGTTAGATATAGTAATATGCCCTATGTTCCTTTAACTTCCTTTAATTATACTGATTAACCTTTAATTATACTGAATCATCATTATTCAAAGGTTAACATAGGTGACATTCCCTACACAATGGCTTAACACAATGGCAGAAATAACGTAATTAGATGAGGTATATTTAGCAACAAGCCCAACGCGCACACACCGTCATTCAATGCAGAATAAGCCCAGATTCTAGTCTAAACATGTTCTAATCAACACTCGTTCATTGATTCATAATGAGTGCATATAGCAGCCACAATGGCAAAAGCTCTCCCTTCTAACGATAACACGTTGGTCATTTGTTTCATGAACATGAATAGACGACACTTTATCAAGGGGCGATCACGCAGAGATGCGCCTCCTCTCCCGTTGCTGAGCGGGGCTGCTCCGTGCCCAGCGCCCAAGGTCAAACCTTCATACGTGCTCAGAAAGCCGTGTTCGGATGAAGGGAGCCGGAAGTGACGTCACAGTGTAGCAGTGGTCGCTTGCTACGCACCGCTGAAGTGGCTTCTGCTGGGCCCCCCCAACACCAGGACACAGGACGTTGTTGGATAAACCAGTTCATTGCAGGTTTCCATAACCAACTTGTCAGATTTCGTCGTGGTACATGAGTCCTTTCAGAAGTTATGCAGCTGTTCGTGATAAGTCACACCCACTGCCACACCCCTTTTGTCCGATTGGCATGAAAACGTAATCATTTGTTACTTGGCCCATAACCTACCTACCCAGCAAATTTGCGCTCAACTTGTGGGATATCCTGCTGACGGACACACAGACAGACAAAGACAGACAGATGGGGGGAAAACAGTAAGCCTACTTCCAGAGTGGAGGTAATGAAAGGGGAGAAGGTCAACGATTGCAATTCAACTGATATGGATGCTGTTGCCAACATTTGTGATTGAAGTTAACTGCTGTCTTCAAGTAGTTACCATTAATAACTCAAAGCTCAGTTTGTCGGTTAGTTATATATTTTGGCTGTACAATTTAAATGTTAAATTACCGTTTGTTTTATTGATAATGCCCTTTTTCTGATTCAATGCACTCATTTTCTAACTTGACAATAGTTGCACCAGGTGCTAAGAAGGACAATTACTTTTTATGCATTCTGCAAACAGATGCAAGCCTGAAGATTAGCCGAGAAAGATGCCAGGAGCAGAATGGATTTTTCTTTTTCTCAGGTCCAACTCATCCCCAGAAGCATTTAATTATGAATTAGTTGTGGTTCATTCAGCGTTCACGGCATTACCATTTTAACTTGGCTACAAAGGAAATCAATCAATTTGCTGTCATTCTTAGCCAGATGCAAAGTATACAGGATACACAACTGTGTGCTAACTACACTGGTGCATTCAGATATTGATTGATAATAAAGACATAGGGAAACATGAGCGACATAGTAAGTATGTTGAGATGGAGGAGGATTCCATCAGGATGAAGCCTCTCTGGTTCTCATACATGTATACTTTGAGAATTGATGTAACCGTTTCCTTAGCCTGCGGATGTGTTCACAGCTCCTATAAGGCAAAGAAGTATCTTTGTTTGGCGTCTCTTGTGTTTACTGCAAATATTCAAAATGCCAAATGATGATGGGTTTTTTTGGGCTGTCAAACTGGCATTTGTGCCAGCTAGCACAGTCCACGTTTACCAGTCAATTTAAATAATTACACACTACGATACTGCTGTTTTTCGCCCAGAGGCGGCTGCCCCATGGCTGGTAGGCCGGCGCCCTGGCCCTGATTGGTCCCCCCTCGAAAAAGATAAAAAATACTGGCGCTGAAGTTGGAGCTGGCTGCACTATGGTGTATTTTGCTGCTTGTTCCCCAGTACTATACTGTTGTATATAAAATGTGCCACACACCGTGGAGTTATACGACAAGTGAGAAGTTTAACCCTCTTCGGCGTGACACCAAAAGCACTTGAGTTTGGAGCAGAAGAGAAGGTTCACAGAGTGGTTGGTGGAGACAAAAACGTAGGGATTTTACATCTGTTTTATTTTAGTAACAATTTTTCACATGAGTCCGCTCCTTCACAGCACCAAGTGGCCAGCTCAGGAGCCACTACTGGCTTTACTGGTGACAAACGAGCACACCTCGCCGGTATTATCAATTATCAATATATATATCAATCAAGAGCCATTACAGCCGGATTGCCATCTGGTTGACACAAATTACATTCTAGGATAGACCCAAGTTTATAATCTTTTGCACAATGTAGCTTGTTAAAAAAAACAAATGTAATAAATGTAATTCCAGTTGCTCTGTTCATGTCTATCAGCCTTTGAAATGAAATGATTACCTTCAAATTGAGTTGCGCCTTTACATTGTTATGCCCCCGTCTGTTCCATCTATTCCCCCTCGAGCCTACACATGGATTGGGTTACGTCCGGTTGCACATGTGCTTACAACTAGCATTTCTTATTGTATTTCCCAGGCCGCCATTGACATTGAGGTTTTTTGGTTTTTTTTGTTTTGCTTTTTTTGCATCGTTTCCTGACAATTTCCTGCTTTCTGTTTTGTTTCTCGTCTTACTCTGGGCCGGTCGCTGTTGTGAGTTCAAACGGGCGAAAACATGACAACGGCGAGCGCTCTGACGCCTTTCAGGAAGCACGGCAGGCCCCCGAGGAGTGGCACAACAGAACTCGATACACCGTGTCGGAGACAAGGTGTTAGCTGGTGTGGACCGTGACATCAGCCCTTTCATGGCTCCTGACGTTTCTGGAGCTGCGGCGTTGTTTGTTGTGTCACCGTCGGATCATTGGTGACACTTAACGTGTGCTCCTGCACTTCCCGGGTTATCGTTAGAGATGATCG
The DNA here is from genome assembly GCA_900302375.1 of Bathygadus melanobranchus. Classification (NCBI taxonomy): domain Eukaryota; kingdom Metazoa; phylum Chordata; class Actinopteri; order Gadiformes; family Macrouridae; genus Bathygadus; species Bathygadus melanobranchus. The sequence continues at coordinate 14,756 of OMKP01024624.1, forward strand.
TTGGTCCTCGTGGTGACTATTCACCCTGTGCTGAATATATTCTTGGATGTATTCTTTTAGGATTGTTTGGATGTCTTTGTATTTACAGCTGAGTGCGTGGGTTACGGTGGTCTAAACCTTGGTATTTATTCATTTAAGGTCGTAACCTCGTCATGTGAAAATATTCATTTGACCAGACAATTACTGTCACCGGCCTTCTCCCTGAAGAAGAACGAGCAGGACTATATGCTAAATATTCATATCTGATTTTAAAGTGAAAAATACAAAGGCCACATAAGTAATGCATTTGTCTAACATATATATAATATATATAGCATATATAGATACTACACATGCTTCCTATAGTGTACATGTACAGATGCCGGTGTCACCACGACTGGGCTGCGCATGGCATGGAGAGCTAATGCAAACCATGCAACCGCAGAGAGCTCACAAGCTCACCTAAACTCAATTTACGTTTGTAAACAGGAGACTCTCAAGAATGCCCCGTGCCACAAGGCTATCTTAGCGAGACAGTGGTTCATTTCCTCTCATCCATGTCACTATTTGCAGTCTTCAAAAAAAGGCTATGTAGCTACGTATATATATATAGCTATATAATTTATCAATGTTTTTATTGTTAATGATTGGTCTGGCTTTCCTCTGCTGAAAACTCAGTCTATACTAGTCAGAGCAACAGATGGACCAGATTGAATGTCTGCGACAGTTAGGGGAAATTGTTATCTCTAAAGCGAAGCAGTTAAGTTCTGTATGCGATGAAATCCGTGCAAGGGCGGCAGTAGCTCAGGTGGCAGAGTGCTTGTCTGGCAACCGGAAGGTTGCCGGTTCGATCCCCGGCTCCCCCTGCTCCCGACGAACTGGCTGTTGCCTTGCATGGTTGACACCGCAGTCGTGTATGAATGTGTGTATGAATGGGTGAATGCGAGGCAATGTAAAGCGCTTTGGATAAAAGCCAAAAGAAATTAAATCCATGTACCAAATGCCCTGCCTTTTAAACCTGAGGGCTTCCTCATCAAGAAAACGCAAACATGACATTTACAAAATCAGGGTCAGCAGGAACAACAAAAGTCTTACTTGATGATCAAATTTCCCATCAGAAGGCTACAATAATAATTATTTTAATAGTCACAACACAGTCCATTATATTGAGTTTTTGAGTGTTGTTGTATTACCTGTTTGACTAGTTCTGATCCTCTAATCCTATAAACACAGGAGCAGTTTTGTTTTTTTGTTCAAGCGCCTATACATTTTCCTGTCTGAATTCAAATGTTGAATGTCAACATTTCAACTGTTGCCTATTATTGTCTAAATTTCATGGTCCCTGACCTTGTGTGCTGTCGTTTTCTTTCCGTGAACAAGTAAAACAGACGTTAAAGATATTTTAAAGTGGCATTGTGTGTCGAATTAGACAACACGTCATCCCATGTTCTGCTCACTATTTTGGAGGAAAAGGTAAACATTAACTATCATACTACATCATTTTATTTAAGTGAACGCAATTCATCCCCATACATCTGCAAAGGATACATAGATCATTTAAGAGTACGGGTAAACAAACATGACTCGATTTCGCCTAGCATAAGCCTGTGATTATTAGGTTACGGTCAGTCAGTTTATCTGGACTTGCTGAGGTAGATGAGTGGTCTTGTCCAGGTCAAAAGTTTATCCAGATGAAATTTGAAAGAGAAGACTAGACTAAACTAGAAAAGCTGGGGCTAAAATGTCCAACAATGAGAATTCTCTGGCCTTTTAAAGTGGGATTCTCAACTGGTGGGTCACGACCCACGACCCATAATCTTTTTTATTTGTGACTTAATGACTAATGACACGTGGGGGGCGGCAGTAGCTCAGGAGGTAGAGCGGTTGTCTGGCTGGTTCGATCCCCGGCTCCGCCTAGCTAATTGTCGAGGTGTCCCTGAGCAAGACACCTACCTTGCATGGTTGACACCGCCGTCGGTGTATGAATGGGTGAATGTGAGGCAATGTAAAGCACTTTAGATAAAAGCGCTGTATAAATGCAATAGTTTAAATTTAAATGTGGGTCCTGGGGCTAACGTAACGACAGTGTTCGATTAGTGACCTATAGCGAGTGTCATTTGGTTTGGACGTGTGTAATACAAAATGAGCCAGGTCCTGCAACGTTCTGAATGCCGTGCAAGAGGGACCAGGGTACATGTGAATGTGTTGCTAGTTCTGTCCTGGATGCCTTTTCTTTGAGTTTGTCACGTATACATACTTTCTATGCTTGTAAAAAAACAGTAACACTCGCCTCTTCCCTGTCAATGTCCATGCATCTCCTGCTGAATGACATTAGCATATTTTCCAGGAATGGGGCACTCCACTACTCAACTCACATTACCATATAACAAATGATCAAACTGAATGCATTCAATGTTTGCTGTTTTATTTTTTTTTATTTTTTTTACTAAAACCCCACCATATAAAAGTATCAAATGTATTTTTTTGTATGCTTGTCCTCAGTTTTAACGCTTCTCAAGCATTTGTCTGACAGTTGGTCTTGGTCCTGCCTGTGCATGATCCCCCCCCCCATCGCCATCATGAACAAGACCATTTTTAAGCTACATTGACACGACAAGAAATATTTTCATTACTTCTTATAGATTTCTTATAGATTATAGATTTATTTTGGGTCGCAGGTCATATTTGACTTGTTTGTCTTACAGGAAAGCAACATAGCACCACATTTTCCCGCCTTGTCGCTCAGGTCAGAGGTCAGATGAAGACTCGGGTCAAACAGGAAGTCGTCACAGATGGTGACGTGGTAGAGCGGTCACACCTTACAGCAGGTACGGAGGGAGCCATGATTTGTATTCTCATTGAAATGCACGCAGTGATATGTTAACACTGTGGCACCAGGATATACTTTGGGGTGTTTTAAATGAAACTGTATTGTCCTTACACTCAGAGGATGTCTCAAACTGTGCCCATTTGGATCCTATAGAAATGTATGCTATCCTACCAACCTGTGGTCACCACTTGATTTAGCTGCAGGATCAAAGGCTTCCACTGAAGTGAGTGAGGGTCTGTCCGGTGTGTTGCTGCAAACCAAGACTGAAGAGCCCCAATCAGCAGCAGAGGATGTGGCACCGGTCAGTCCCACTGGAAGTGAAGTTTCAGTTAGCAGGTGAGTTGCCAGGCTTGGCACGTTGTCTTGTCCACTTCTGTTACGCCCCTGGATGTTCTTCTCCTTGTCATTCGTATGTTTTTGAGTTGTTTTGCTAGTATTGCCTTTGTTGTGATGTTTGTTAGCTTTGTCTGACATGAGTTTCAATGTGCCTGTGTTTCTCATGTATATTTATTCAGGCTTAAACAGTAACAATCCCTGTAAACAGCTTGTATGGCGCAACATCCATAACCACCGTTAATCCCACGAGGATCTCATCCCATTCGGATTGAATCCTTGTGCCTGCTTGACTGATATGACCGTGACTAGTGTCCAGGCGACGTAGCCCACCCACCATATATCTTTTGCATTCACGGTCACACAATGTGTAGTGTATGGCAGTTTTTCCCACTGAACGAAACCACTAGTGCAAAGCTTTTATGATTTTCTGCCCGAACTGTGAACCACATCGGCCAAAACTTAAGTGATATTTAATTTAAAGATGCTTTTATTTTTCACGGTCCAGTGTGTAATAGTGTTGTAGCTGTTGTTGACGAGTATCACGCTCTGACCACAGGCTGCCTTTTATTGGTGCACTAGGAGGTAGTCTGTCTGTTGTTGAAGCAGCGTCTTTGTCTGTGTTGTTGCAGTAGCCCCCACACAGGGCGAGCCACACAGCGAGTCCATCTCTGACAACACGGGCTCCATGTTTACTCGATGGGCTAACATCACGTGGCGTGTTTGCCATTTCATCTTTGAACGTTTCCTCCGTACTGTGTTTACGCATTTGCTGGCATTATCAGCGGTAATGTGTTGCACAGATTTGCGTAGGTAATCATGGCCTCGTCCAGCATTTCCCTTGATGACGTGAGCAGGATCATTTTGGATGGGTTTGTGGTGGCTTTCCATTTTCATTAATCCCTCGTTTCCCATCACCGCAGCGATAGGCTAGAGTGGCACCAAAGTCCAACAATCCATTGTAAGCCCGGCAACATTTTTCAGTTTTGGATGTTCTCTTTGGTAGTTTCATGCATTTTGTGTTCATTGGTGTGTGCCAGATTTAATTTTAGTGCCAAACTGTTGCTGTATCTTTACTGTGTCTGTAGCTTGCTCGCCCACAGTTGGAAACTGAGTGTTTGCGCACGTGTGATCAATAGCTAGTTGTGTTTGACTGGGCAGGAAAGAAACCAAACATTTGGAGCCCAAATCATTTGGCAGTTAAATATGATACGCAATGCACTATGGCTGAAAAGATGTTTGTATTGTATTTGTGTTCAGTATTTCTTTCTGAATCTCTGTCCACAGCTGTCTATTTGGACTACAAGCACATGCTCATTCTTGGACAGTGGACAACTAATCATAATTTCACCATGTCGCTGGTGGTTTTTTTTGTGGGGGGGGCAGATTTCCCCTCTTGATGTCTGAAGCTCAGGTGTTGGGACCAAACACTCCCCACCCCACCCTTCGCTTTCCTCAAAGCTTCAAGTGTGTCAAATGGTGCTGGTGTGCGCCTTTAATCCCTAGCAAGAGCCCCTATGTTTGTGTGCTACTACAAAGGAACACAACGCATCTCCTGCCGGGTCTGATTGCCTGAGTGCCCAACTCTTCCCTGACTCGTACTCAGCCTGCTTTATTACCAGCCTGCTCCTCAGCACCGCTCTTTCAGTGATATTGATAGCTTCTGGTCTGCGCCGCCGACAGTGAATCGCACAGTGCTGACCTTCCTCCCACGGATGAGCCAGTCAGTATGTGTGTGTGCGTGTGTGTGTGTGTGTGTTGGGTCTGTGATTGTCTTTGCGGGTGCGTGCGTGTATCCAGCTCATAAAAGTTGATGGGGAATCGCAGTGTTCTCAGTAGTTATCCAGCAGAGGATAGACTTGTGTTTTCTTTGTCGTACACGGCGTATCTGCCTATTAAAACTTGTGCAGACATTGTAATGTCAGTGACTCATTTTAAAAATGAACCACTGACATTACAATGTCTGTGCCCTGGAATAATAGTTTGAAGCAGTGGTTTTCAAAATTCTTGTGCCCAAGGCACACCAAAGGTCAAGGCAAATTAGCCTCCATAACATGTTATCACTCTTATCACTTTATTTGCTAATGCCAAATCGAATTTGAGGAACTATTACTATTACTCATGAAATATTCATTCAAAAATGTTCAACTTTGTAAAGTAGAATAGAAATGATGCCTCTGTATTGGGAAGTGAGTGCATATTAAACATGAATTCCTCAATTTTTGTATAGTTGTACTTGCAATAATAATGTATGGTTGTCACAAAATCCCACAGCACACCAGTGTGCCGTGGCACACCGTCTGGGAACCACTGGTTTAAAGTAACCCCTACTCAGTTCTCCACTGAGTTTGTTTTCAGTCGTATGTATGTCATATTTGTATGGCAATTTGGAAACTATTTTTGTTTCTGGTCTGTCCAATGGCCTGCCTCGGTCTTGCATTGCATCTAGTAATCCTGTTGCAAGATGTAACGCAAGACACCCACTTTTTATTACATGCACATCTGGGGAAGAAAGTATATCATTAGCACATCTTCATTTCAACCCATAGCTTCGATTTATCTTCAGTCTGCATTGTCAAAGTAACAGCTTGTGTTTTTGAACTGAAAAGGGTTTTTTTTTTGTGTTGCCATGTCCTTGCTGACTCTTGATTGCCCTTCGAATTGTTTATTCAAGGCAGTGAACCTGGGGACAAATAATTCATATTTTCTCATCAGTATGGCCAGCTTGTCGTGGCATCTCTCCCAGCAGATTTGATAATGATGTTTGTATTATATTTAGGATGGTCAGCGCAGCTCCATTTGATGAATCAGTATTAAGTATAATTTTACTTTGGCTGCACATCACTGCTGGTTCAGATTCAATAAACCTGCAATAAATGGGATATGGTGCGTGTTATACACTGCACTGCACACGGCTCTATAATAATATGTACATATTTGTTTTAGTGTGAAGGATTAAGAATTTATGCAACTAATCATAGAATAATTTACTCTTTGCTATGTTTGTAATTTCACCATTTGCTGCTCAATCAAATGTATCCTGTTTGACATTAACTCTACAGCTGTTAGTTGTGCTGTGGGATCAGATGATTTGAAATCAATCTGCATCGCCAAGTGAGAAAAGTCAAGTGTTTATATATATAAAACAAGCACAGATGATCGTTGACTGATACCGGGAAAATATGAATGTTCTCTCCAACTGCCCGACATAGAACAATGTTCTCATGCCCGACCCGGACATCACATTGTTTGTTGTTCTATTTCCCAAAGTTACATTCCATGTCCTGTGGACCTTTTGTGTTTCTGTTATATTTGATACGCTTTTTATGCCTTTATGGACAGAAATGCGAAGAGAGACAGGAAAGTGGGTTGAGAGAGAGAGAGAATGACACGTATCATAGGACTGCAAGTCGGAATCGAACCATCACTTATGTGGCAGCGCATTAGTGGGTTGAGCCACAGGCTGCCCCTTTGGTCAGGGTTAACTGCAACTTCGTAGCAACCTTTGGTTTTTCAATTCATTGCCTATTTGCCTTGCTGTAATAGTCAATGTTGGGTTTTTCATTTAGGATTCATAAGCTTGACTCGGTCCCTGTAACAATGTCCCCATACAAGTCCCCTCGCCCTAACCCTTTAGACAAAAGGTCCCGAAAGCGGATCACGTTCACACCGAGAGTGAACAGAACCAGAGTTCACGTGGAAGCGCACTAAGACCCCTGTTTGTTTGGTCAGCACCAGAGTTGGAATTAGCGTGCACACCACCCCAAACAAACTGTACCATCGGGGGAAACACTCCTGGGTTCGATTAAAACAGACCAAACAGCTCAGGTGTGAAAGCACCCTAAGATGGGAAGATCTCCACAAGATTTGTTGATCTCCCCTTTATTAATCTAATCATTATGTTTTTAAATTCAGATCCATATTCATGCCATCCAGTGCTCAGACAGTCAAATTTACGGTTAGGTGAGCATATCATAGTGAGTTTGAAGCAGAACATTTACTTCAAATGTTTATCATCTCATGACGAACGTGAATGGCACACAGTAGCGTTCCTTGTTGTACACGCACTTTCAATGTCACCAGGTAACCAGTAAGTACCCTAAGTACTCCCCTAAATCCTCACCTTTCAAATAAAGTTCAATTCTCTGTTGTTTTCTACTTTCCATATATGGAATGAGTGCTCTTTGCACCCCATAACTGTCGACTCCTGTCACTTACAGCTCCATGTTTTACGGTAGAACCTTTTTCTTTTTAAGAATGTGAGCAATACGGTTTTATCTGGTTTTAATGGACGCGTTGAAGCAACAACAGCATGTCTTTCTTCCGCTTGAGGCTTAATATCCTGGATCCTATTACTGGAGCATGGCATCCGCCACGGGGGGCCAGCAGTGGTACTGTTTTTCTACCCTTATCCGTCGCCCTGTGATCTCCCGATCATCGCCATCTGACACAAGAGACAACTCAAGTCTCTTTGAAATGCTGCCATCTTCTAACGATTTCAAGTGGGGATGCGCTGGACTGATTCTACTGCTAAATGAATCACAGAGTAGGTAGGCAGTAGTATATGCCGTGGCAGAATGTGAGGAGATTCTTTGCTCGGCATGCTTTGACCTGTCCAAGTGGCTTTAATGACCACACGGCCAAGGTTGGTGGAATTTAGGTTCAGTTCAGCATGTTAGCACAGTTCTGCTTAACATTAAAGGGTCAAGGAGAAGTATCGCACTGAAAAATTAGCTGAAGCGCTCTCGCTCAATACTGGACCAATTTAAAAAATTGTTGTCGTTCATTAGTCACTTAGACCCAAAATGATGGGAAAATCGACATTAAATACAATAACTGATGGACAGAGAACATTTACAAAACAGAGTGCTTATGTGCATGAGTGCATTGGTGGTGGGGAGAGTTCTAACGGCAGTGGGGAAGAAAGTGAAAGTGTTTTTGGAGTCATAAACGTTTAAGTTTCAGGCATGCATGCATACATTTGGGGCAACAAAATTGTCGCAAACTACTGGTTGCTCCATCAACGACAGACTACACACACTACTGCTGCAGTATCACTTACACAAACCCCCCCGCATTGAGACCCTTTGTGTTAGGCTATGAGTTCGTAGCGGGAGCATTGCATTGAACTTCGAGTGGCCCCAGGCTTCTGCAGCTAAACATGTGATCGAATCAAAGGCGAGTCGCCCTCGGCCTGAACGTAACCACACCAGCCCGTGGCCAGACAGAGCACTATGTAACGTAATGCTCGGCATGATCGCCTTTGTCACGTTCACCGCAGTCAGGCTCACCGCAGTCTGCGATCAGGCCGCGATCGTGGCGCCCGAAGGCGTTGTCGCCATTGCAGTTACACAACAAGGCACAACGTTGCTTGTAAATCCAGCGCCGGTAAGTGTATCTGTTGGGACGTCTATGCTACTAACTCTAGTAGAACATTGGCAATTGACTGGTGGTGATGGGCCTCGCCTCTCGATATTCTATTTGTCCATGGGGCGTAACTGTTGTCTTAATCAAATGACATTTCGGGGCAAATTGTATTTGCACACATGACATCTGAAGTTTATGACCAGCCGTTCATCAACCATTAGAGGGCTTGATATTGATTTTCGAGGCAAATATTGCCGTTGGCTGGCTTGTGCTCAAATGCAGAAAAAAATGAGGCCGGTTTTCTACCATTTCCAGTGTAGCATTTCTGTAACTCAAATGTGTTTACACGGGAGATGTCTCTTCAGAAGCAGCAAAGGTGTTGAGGTCTGCCCGGTATCGGGGGGAACGGAATAAAATCATTGAGGGAAAACATGTTTACAAACGTGCCGTTGTTTGCCTGGCCTCTGCATGCCGCCTGATCTTTGGCTTGAACCCACGGCCCTTTCCCTGCGACGGAACCTGACTTGGTTTAATTTCCACAGCTTTACCTTGTCGCTCTGCTCTCGTAGCAGCGGCACCCCTCCGTAAGCGAGCCTGCGCTCTCCCCCCCACCTCGGAGTGAACGCGCTCCACGAGACACACACTTAACAGCCCAGCCTCATCACAACCCCCTGCCCAGCCTGCCAAATGTCCTCCGTGGAGCCGTCACCTGCCGCTGTCGATTCCGTGCGTGTTTCCTGTTCTTCCACTGAGCACTCCGGCCCTTCTGCAGGTGTTACAGACCTCCTGGCTTTCTCACCAATGCAAAGACCCCACTGCCAGACCTTGGACTACCACTCAAGCTTTACATTTGTTTTTTTTCCTAAGCCAGCCTAAGCATAGCCTTGCCCTTAATGCATTATCAGCAGTGGTTCAGATTCACCCTTTACATCCCAGTATTTTTCCACTCATTTCCTTCCTGCTCATCGTTATTCTAGCCAATACCTGATGCAAGACACCAGCCTTGTTATCTTGGTTGTTCGGGCTAGCTCTCACTCTCTCCTTTGTGCCTTTGGAGTGGTGACTCACACTGCCAGGCAGAAATGCTAGCACTAATGGGGCTCTAGTTAGGGTATTCGCTGTGTGTGTTGTAGTCAAATGTTCCCGATCTTCTTTAGCATCTTGTCTCCAGCATAGACTCTCAGACTCAGACATCTTCTTTTCTATTTTTTCTCATTACAGTTCAGTGTCAGACATCTTCACCACGGAGCCTGTCAGTGACATAGTGACGTAAGTAGTTAACCCATCCGCTCAAAAACCTAGCCCTGATTTCTATGTCCTCACCACCGTCCATATCAAGGTGAGGTTCATAAACGGTATCTCGCTCCTGTGTTTACTTACATAAGAGGGAATGGCCCGATGCTGATGTTTTTGTTTTCGTTAGACCTCGCTATACTCTCCCGAGGTTATTAGACCATCTGCCAGCTTGTGTTTTTACTGACTGTGTGTGTGCGTGTGAGTGACTGTGCATGTTCATGTTAATGAACAAAAGCCATGGTAATTGTTTCCTTTGGTGTCTATCATGCTAACTACGTTTACATTTCACATTTACATTTAGTCATGTAGCGGACACTTATCCAAAGCGACGTACCAGTGAGCCTGCGGAGAATCAAAACGTACGCAGAAAATTGGAAGTAACTACAAACAATTCCAGGCGCTGCATGACCAGTTTAAAAAAACAACAAAAAACAACTAAACTGCAGAGTAGCTATAGGAGTCAGAACTCAAGGTCGCTACATTTCCTTTGAGATGTATCTATTATCCACTAACAGCAAATAAAAACAGACACAGGGATGGGGAATCTCAACAAAGTGCATTCTAGATTCCACATCGCCGCTAAAAACAACAAAGACTTGATAAACGAATACGCACACAGGGAGGCGCAACGTTGGTCCTTCAGCAGGACGCGTGTTGATAATAAGATCCATCAGAGGACGAGGAACACCTGCAGGGTCACATGGCCAGTTTTACTCTCTTTAGAGCCATCATGAGGTTGTACTTTATGCAGTACTATTGTAGGTTTCCATAAAATGGTGCAAAATTGATCCTCCCTCCCTCGAGTGTGGAAAATGAGGCGTTAAACAAGACACTCTTCAAATGGAACACTGTGGTTTCAAATCGAGTCTCATCGAGAACCGTTGAATTTCAGCGGTATTGGCACCAACTGCCGTCGTTCTGATATTCTGGCTCCCCCAGAGAGGTGGCTGTGTGTCTGTGTGTGACTAAGAGACCGTGATGGATGGAGAAATCGACACCGGGCCAAGTATAGTAATAGTGATCGAAAGACTGCACCGAAGAAGGGGTGTGGAGTATAGAATGAAAAAAAAAAGAGAGACACATTCCACCGCGGCCCTTTACTTGTCGCTAACCAGGAGACGGGCGGCCGACTTCAAGGGCATCGCTGACGTGTTAGTGAGAAGCAGAAGGGATAAAACGGTCGACCTGCGGCAACACATCTGACTTTGATTTCAGACCATGTTTCCACACTCCTCTTCGCGTGGATCATCAAGGTTCCCCCCAGGTTTCTGGGTTTTTTTTGGGTCGTCTCTCATCCATGCGACCTTTCTGGTGACGTCCATACGTGTCGCTGTGTATGTGTGACGTCATGGCTCTGCAGCAACACACCTCTCTGTGGCTTGTCGTTAGGCGCGCGGCGGAGCCCTCGTGTGTAGAGTCCGACGGATGTGTCGGTTTGGCCGATTTATCGGACGTTATTTTTTTTTTGACATCGGGATCGACAGTTATGCGGCCCGATGTATTCCAAAGTATAAAAACTGCAAACTCAGAGTTTTGAATGTGTGGCACACTACATTATACACATAATCACAGTCACGAGCCTTCTAATAACCGGTGTGCCTATGCACACGCATGCGTATACACACGTGTGCGTTGGGCGATCGCACCATTTTCATAATCAATCCAGACACGCGGGAGTAAAATCAGTTTATTCTAAATACACACACAATACAATAACGACCATGGAACTGTTACTCATTATTTGTTATCCAAAGCTGTGTTACCACAGCCGCTGGTAGGAAGCCCTGAAGGGAACTTCCTCCCCGCGCGCCACGGCCGCTGCTTCCCGGTAGAGCGTAGCTGTCCTTCTCTCTGGCTGCGCATAGGGATGTGCAGGGCGTGTCACAGGTGAAACTACGACATTTGATTATATGTTGGGTTAAACTGGTGTTGGGCGTGTGTTATTTGCCGCCGCGTCTTCTCTTAAAGGCACACGGCGCATTTCTGTTGGCTCAATAATGCTCATATAACGCAGTGCTTATATCTCACGTGTGTTTATTTTTATTAGTTTGTTATTAGTTAAATGCTCTCAAATATTTGAACTCAAATTGATTTGGAAATGGCATCGGACCCAAACATCTGCCATCGTTCAGGCTCTGCTTGTGTGATTAGTTATGGGTTTCCATTGGCAAATTTGGGCGCACCAAATCAAACCATGCCATGGTTGATTTACGTTTCCATTACCAGTTTAAAAGCATTGTGTTGTGCCAAGTCGCACCTGAGATGGACCATCTCTGGGGTTGGGCCAAAGCGCACCAGACCCGCTTCTAAGCAGGTTAACGTGATGTTAGATATCGGATATTCACGCTCCGAATTCCAGTGATCTGACGCGAGGAACTAAAGATGGTATGTGATCAACAGTCAAAAGCAGGTAAAAAACTGTGTGGGCAGTGCAGCTCCAGTGTGAATGTAGCACACATGGACTGTATAACATACATGTTAAACTGACTTTTGATATGTGTACATTGGTGGAAACTGTCGCATCCTGGGCCTCCAGGAGTGGAGAACTGGGGGGTCAGGACTTTATTAAGTGGCTACATGTGTCCATATACGATGTCTGCTTGTCGCAGGTGGAGTTGTATACACGAGAGCTTGTTGAGATTTGGACCATATATTCGATTCATTTTTTGGTATGTCTTGCATGAGGATGGGATGCTGGGACGACGGTGTGCCTGTTACTGTTACATGTATTTCTTTTGTTTTCCTGACATTGAGATGACTGTAGTTATGCTCACACCACCGGGTGAAGTGAGCAACAGTGTTATGATGTGTGATGAGTGCTTGCAGACATTTGCCCGAAAAGCAAACTCTCCCCTTGGCTCTTGCTCTGTCAAACACACAGGAATAGGGGACGGGAATTAATCTTGAACCAAACCAGCTTCTACATGCGTACCAGTTATATACTCACCCCACCCCCCACTCCAGCAACACCACGGCATCACCTCTTGTGATGGTTTCCCAATGTGACCAGAGAGGTGGAATTTTGTTTTGAACACAGCCTAGTTAGCGTGGGGAGGCGTAACAACGTTGTCGCTGATTTTGGGATGACATGTTGGAGTTTACTGTGAAAAGCTCCACATATGAAGCTGTAAGTGGTTCCACATGCGAGGCACCGAGGGAGGGGGTCCGAGGGCACCCCCCCCCTTCCCCCCTCCCCTTGCATTTCCAGGAGGAGGGGGCTATGTTATCTGATAGGAGAAGGAGGATTTTCTCTCTTCTCTTAAGACAAGGGTAATTCCATCCTCCCCTTTTATCGTGTTCATCTCGATCCAACTTGGCCGAGTCCCAGAGAGGGTCTTAAACTCCTGGCCTGAATCTGGGAAGAAGCTCCCCCGGGTCATTCAAAGACAAACGAGATGGAAGAGCCTCCATTTAGAAGCAGATTGATGGTCATTTAGACGATAACACAAGCGATATTCTTGTCAATTGAAAGAAATGTTTCCCTGGTGAAATCAGCCTAGAATGACATTTTATTACATTATACATTGACATTATTACTGACACTGATATGGACCTTTGTGTCTGAAATAAAGTTACATTGAATATTATTCTTTCTCCCTATTTTCTGTAATTAATGTGGAAGACACGCTCCCCCTGAGGGTTCTGTATGTCAAGGAAACAATGATTCAAGATATCTTGTTCTTTACCAATATGATATTCTCTCTTCTAAATGTTGCCATTGGGCACTCATCGTGCAAACATTCTATGTGTTTTTTATGTGTTCTAGCAAAAACAATCGAATATTAATAATTATAATATTTATTCTTTTTTTTCTAGCTTTACTCATTCAACTTTTTCACCACAGTGAGTGTCAAATAATACTGTTATTCAAAACGGTTTCTGAATTGAATACAAAACACCAATACACACACAAACATGTTGTGAATGTCCCGTCGTCATTTGGTTAAAAGAATCGTTGGAATGAGCCCCTGTGTGTGTAAGAGTAGCACTTAGCAAGGCTATCTGTGACGTTGTGCTGAACACTGCCATACATAATAGGAATCAGATCTGGCTGTGAAAACCACAAATATAAACAGATGACCTATCTTTGAGTAAATATACTTTATTTGACTGTACGGTAGTGTAAACAGTGTAGCAGCATCTAAAAAGAAATCAGGGCATTCTCTAGTATTATTTCAATCTCCCCACTTGTCAGAATTACTTTTTCCAGTCTACTTACCTTTAGCAATGTGAAATGGAGGGGGAAGTGATTTAGGAGGACTGTCAACCTAAAAAAGTCTCTTCTTCCTTGCCACTCTTACCCTTAATTACTTTTTTCATCCTTCACTCATTTCCTCCCAGGGTGAAAACCCTGTGAGGGTTTTCACTGTGGTTGGTAAGAACGATTAGAAAGAAACCAGTGGAATCGGGCAAATTGAAAGAAAGTTGTGTGAGTGCTGTGGGCTTCATATTTAAGAGTGCAGAAATTCACTTCATTCATTCACTTTGTAGCGTGACCCCAAAAACATAAATGAATGGGGCGAAGCACGCAGGGTTGTATTCTGTCACTCGCTTCATGTAGGAGGAGCTCGTGACTGAAACTTAATTCATATGAGCGGTGTACATCAGTTATCAGTCCCCGTAGTGAGACGAATAAAAACATGACAAGAACAACAGCAACAGAGAGAGTGGGTTACAGAGAATGTGGAGGATATGGAGTTATTTCATTCGGGGTTTTTTTGCAAGAATTTGACAAAGCAATATCCGAAACATGTTCCGTTACATGTCCCCTATTCCTGCAGAAGTCCTCCCCCCTCTCCCCCCTCTCGCCACTAAACCCGTGTAACTGAAAGGGATATCGCTCCGACGCAGGCTTGGAAGCCCCGCCCCTTTGTCTCGCCAAGAAGCACCCCATTCCAGGCTTTCCATCTCGAGTGTTGCCTGGGAACGAGGTTATATAGACGTCAAGAAGATTTTGGATGAGGAACTTCAAAAACTATGTCTGTCTTCCCAAAAAACAATACCTAACCACGATTGATAACAACATAACAGTCGACATAAGTTACTGCATGTCTATACATAGTTACCTGTGTCGGAATCTCGCTGGCCCTCGGTATCTCGCCGGCCTACACTTAAGATGTGCTTACAAGGAGCAGTTGAGCGAATGTGGTGCCGTTGTTAAGTGTTAACAGCGTTCCTGTGTGTGTTCCTCCCCAGGTGCTCGGAGGAGCCTTCGAGCCGGAAGCGCCCGCCTGCCTTCAGGGACGAGGATGCGTCTCCTCCTCTGCTCAACGTGGGAAAACGCAGCCGCAAGACCTGAGGACAACTTCTCACTACAGAGACTGAGAGAGACTGAGAGAGACTGAGAGAGACTGAGAGACAGAGAGAGAGAGACTGAGACAGACAGAGAGACAGAGACTGACTGGCTGACTGAAACATGTCGATATCAGCCTTTATTAGCCTTTATGTTTCCACAGAGCGTATATAGTCCAAAAGTATTTTCATGCACATTCCTCCTTTTGCTCGAGTGTACATTCTGACGTGATGTCATCATAGTTTAAATGTTTCCATTTCATGTGTCCAGTGTATATGTAATTGCTCTTGGTATATCATTAAAGTTTACACATTCAGTCTTTTGCTCTCTTGTGTTTGCATTTAGTGGTTTCAATGCTGTATATCTTATGGTCCATGATATTGCTGGGTTGTATTTGGCAATAGTAATCTCAATGTAAACTCTAGTCTGTCTCCCCCACCCCCACCC
>OMKP01024632.1:0-10674 GCA_900302375.1 Bathygadus melanobranchus
CATGCTAACCGCTGGTAACGCAGAGCGACTTGAAGCGAGCGAGCGTCGCTAACGCTTTCGCCCCTTTCTTTTCAGTGCGTAAACCGACGGCAACGCGCGGCCGGGGACGCCCCCGACGTGGAAATACCGAACTAACGGGCCCCCTCGAACCCCAGGTGGGTCCGAAGCCAAGGGGCAGGCCAGGCAAGGCCAGGTTCCGGGCCGAGCTAGCACCGTTAGCCTCGCAGGCTAACGTTAGCCTCGTAGGCTAACGGCGAATAACTGGAAAGCAACGCAAGCCGTCGCGTTGCAGACGAGAGTGCGAGCGGAGACGCTCTCGGCCACTGTTTGGTCGCGGTGTCTTCCCGTTTTTCTTGGCACACGCGTCCCAAAGAGGCGCGTTTCTGGCGTAGTTTGAAACGATACGACGAGGGTCGAGTGCGTTTTTGACCTTTTTTAGAAATAAGAAGAGGAACCTTACCCATTAGTTCACAGCCTCCGCTGGTTTCTCATAGACTAGGGATATTGAAGATGATGGAGAGCCGCACGGCGCATGCGCGGCAAGGGCACACAGATGGGTCACGGTTAGATGGGATCTGACCATGGATCTCACTGAATGGACTGAAGTGTCTACACACACACACACACACACACACCCCCCCCCCCCCCCTCTTTTGTCAACATTATACCGCTTATCATACTAACTAGTTAACTAGCAAGATTATAGGCCAGCTGTAATAAAGTCACAAACCAGTTAAACCAGTGATTTCAATGTCGCCGGATCCCAATTAGAAAATAAATAATTAGACAATAAGACAATAGGCCTATTGTAGATCTACACCAAGCCAAATATTTCAATAAATGTGAATCCAAATAATAATCTCTATTAGGCTTGTTGTTACACGGAAATACACATTTATTCGCAACTTCATGAATGTTTCTGTCCGGGTTTTCATGTCATGCATAGTTTAATTGAAGAAACATTTATTGTCGTAGCCATTGGACATATGGTAGATGAAATATTGTAGTCGTTTATATCTAAATGAAATAACTGCATACTATACATTCAACTTTATATATAGGCCTATGTATATATATTTTTAATTTAAATTCGATAAAATTTACAAATTCCATTAAAAAAAAACCCACATTGACAATGAAAGGGACCATTTAAATATACCAGATGACAGTTGATAGTCAATTATATAGGTATGCCATTCGGAATTTCTTGCCTTCAGTAATTTCCTATGTCGGAACCATTTTTCTATTCTATTCTATTCTATTCTATTCTATTCTATTCTATTCTATTCTATTCTATGTGAGGTAGCTCGGACACGCCGGAAGTAGTCACACTCACACCCGGAAATAGCTGTATTATTCCCGCGAAGATTGAGAGTGGTCGACGCTTGTCAACACGGTATACAGAGTTGTACAGGTAACAAGTTCAATACATCCTTTATTTGATAGCGTAACACTCAAAGATAAATAACGTTTGAAAACGTCGCTCATCTATGACATCTGGCTTGGATTTAATGTGTTTTAGTCAAGTGTTTTAAGTTGCTGGTTGGAGTTTAAACCCCAGGTGATGTGGAAAGGGTCTAATGGCAGCACATGAGTTAGTTATTTGCTCCACTAATTGTTAATTGTGACACGTTCCCCATCTAGGTTACTGTCACCATGAGTAAACGGAAAGCCAAAGACTCTCACATGCCAATAGGAGAGTGCGTTTCTCAGGTTTGTCTTTATTTATTTTTGGACATGTTGCCTTATGGCTCCAGTTATTCCTTAATGACATGTATATAGGATCTGATGGTGCCCTTTCTGTCCATAGTGCGCAAATGCGGGTAATTGCCATAACTGCTAAACTGCTGATTTACTACTACTACTACTACTACTACTACTACTACTAGTTTGCAAGTGTTACATTTATTTGATACAAATGTTACCTAAGACCTATCAACACTCAGCCGCAAATGCTGACTGGGCAGATTGAACACGTGCAACATTTATGATCGCACAAATGTAGTTCATGAAGATGTAATGTAGCTATCGTCTTGCTGTTTGTTCATTGTTCATCCATATACAGGTACATACTTTGCTAAGGGAACGTCTCTGCCACCAGCAGCTGCCACAGAGGCCAGAGGGAGTAGATTCCCAACACAAGTAGGGTTTATTTCTATTGAGCATAGGCACTACACATATTACCTAAATAAACGCTACTGTAATCATTATTTAGAAGTTTGTTCTTATGTAGTTTTTAATTAAAGTCTTCATTGTGTTCCTGCCTGTTACATAATTTGCGGTGTACTTAACAAAGGCAGAGTGCCTATTGACAGAGTGGCATGCTGGGTAACGTAGTTTCAACCGGCCGTATAATTGCAGGCACCTACTGGAGCTGTTGAAGCGGACAGCCGCGCATGGAGAGAGCAACTCTGTGCTCATCATTGGTCCAAGGGGGGCAGGGAAGACCATGGTAATGTACAGTACAGTCAATGTATACATTCATATACAGGCAATTGCTTGGCCAGTAGATCTTGCCACTAGTTTTGGACCCTGTTTACAAGCGCAGTTCAGTTGGGGCCATACAAGCCAACCGCAGCCAAGATGGCGGTTTTGACTTTCATCACACTCTGATGTAGTGCTTTCTTGTTAGAATGTGTTGTCGTGATCATGGTATGGGTCATTTTACGTGATATCGATACATATGCTTACAAATTCAAAATACCACAACAACAAATAGCAGTTTAACTAACGGTCGTTACGGTATATGGAAGTATATGGAAATGTAAAGTTCGTTATCAGGCTAAAACTAGTTTTCCTTTCTCTCTGAAGTTTCAAACCTCATATTGGATCATTTTAAGGGCATGGCATCTTCTCATCGCAACTCATTTATAATATAAAACTGGGCTTCACCATCGATCAAAGTCGATATCTTCATTTCATGACAGTAAAGTACCATTCAAATATGATAAACGATAACGTTGAGTAATCGCCCAACCCTACTCTGGTGTTTCCATGTCGTGTGTAGCTGCTCCGTTGTGTGCTGGCTGAGCTTCTGGCCGAGGAGGACGTCCAGAAGACCCTACTGCAGGTTCACCTCAACGGTAGGTGGCCTACGCCACTGCTGACGAGCAGGGCCGTAGTCAAGGCACAAAGGGGCGGGGGGCCCTGAACCAACCCGCCCCCCTCCTACAGAGTGTCCTCTTGTTGTCGTTGGTTCGGCCTTATTATTGAGCCTCAGTTGGATTCCTCGTTGTTGATAATGTAGGGTCAGTATTGTGTAAGATAGTGATGGCCATAATACTGGGCCTGTGCTGGGTTCCCATCTTTCCTCAGGGTTCCCAAAACTACACAGTCATTCAACACAAACGCCCTGGCAATAATCACCAATATTAACACTACATTCCTGTTTGGAAACATGTCCTCCTTTTTAATACTCCAAATTCATATTATTATTTGATGTAAGTTTCAATTACATCATGTTACTTATTTCTTTCCTTCCTCCTGGACACTTTCTTATAATGGATCAGAAATTATGCTAATCAGCATTTCCTGATGCCATCTTGACGTGACGTCATATTGGGACCTCTGCTGTCATGTTGCACCTTGTCCGTCCTTGAACCCTGAGCGTTAAAAGCCTGCTTTCTTCGCAGGTCTCTTGCAGACGGATGACAGAATAGCGCTGAAGGAAATCACGAGACAGCTGAGCCTGGAGAACGTAGTCGGTGACAAAGTGTTTGTAGGTACCACTAGTCCTTATTAGGTACTTTTAAAGGAGCAGCAGGCAATATTTCTGTCAAGTCAAAATCATAAAATGACTCGTAACGTTCCGGCAGCTATCCAATGTGAATCCAATGTTTTGCTTTATGACTGTGTAATAGGCTGTCAAAAATGTTTCAACCCACCTGTCAAAAAACAACCAATCAGAGAAGGTCTCTACAAAGTCTTTCAAACTTCCTGGTTACCTTTCTCTGCCCAACTACACTGATCTGTGCGTGAGGTGCTTAGGGCTGGGTGACATTTCTGTTGCATTCTGTCTTTGAAATTCTAATGGAGTTTCCTCTAAATGTCGATTACTGCTCCTTTAAGGTGCTGTAGGTAAGGCAAGATAGATTCTCCGAACCAGATTGCCCTGATTGGTCAGAAATTAGCTAGGGACAGCACATAGGAGATTTCGTGACCAAAAAATCTTCATATTGACTCTTGTTGTCCTCTCTCCTGTTTGATTTTAGGGCAGTTTTGCAGAAAATTTGGCATTCCTTCTTGAGGCCCTTAAGAAAGGTATGTTTACGTGTGGCATCCACCACAAAAGCCAAAATCAATACTGTTTTAATTGCTTATGATTTAGAGCTGTGATTAGTGGTGTTTTAAATCAAATCTGTATTCCAAGAATGGGCAAATGAATTACTTTTTCCCTGAAAACAATTCAAACTAACTCTATTGTACCGGAGCTAATATCCTTGATAGGAGAAATGGCTGAAGGAAATGTTTCATTTTGTCGGTTCCTTAGTGTAACCAGACAACCGTAATAATCCTCTGCCTCATATGTTTTCTGACCTCCCCACCCCACCCCAGGGGACCGTAGCAGCAGCCGGCCGGTGGTGTTCGTCCTGGATGAGTTCGACCTGTTTGCCCACCACAAGAACCAGACGCTGCTCTACAACCTGCTGGACGTGTCTCAGTCGGCCCAGACCCCCGTGGCTGTTGTGGGACTCACCTGCAGACTGGTACGCTCTTATTGTGGTGGGGCCTCACCTGCAGACCGGTACGCTCTTCTTGTGGTGGGGCCTCACCTGCAGACTGGTACGCTCTTATTGTGGTGGGGCCTCACCTGCAGACCGGTACGCTCTTATTGTGGTGGGGCCTCACCTGCAGACTGGTACGCTGTTATTGTGGTGGGGCCTCACCTGCAGACTGGTAAGCTCTTATTGTGGTAGGACCTCACCTGCAGACTGGTATGCTCTTATTGTGGTGGGGCCTCACCTGCAGACTGGTGCGCTCTTATTGTGGTGGGGCCTCACCTGCAGACTGGTGCGCTGTTATTGTGGTGGGGCCTCACCTGCAGACTGGTAAGCTCTTATTGTGGTAGGACCTCACCTGCAGACTGGTATGCTCTTTTTGTGGTGAGGCCTCACCTGCAGACTGGTAAGCTCTTATTGTGGTGGAGGAGGACACATGTATGTAGTGTGTGAGTGTGGGGATGAGTTGAACGACAGCAAGCATAACATCATGATATGTGGATGATTAACTTATGGGACTTTTAATTGAATGTTAACTAGGCCAGTGCACCCATTTCAATTATTGTAAATGCAGTCCATTTTATTGTAATAACGGTTCATTCTCCAGTTTGTACTGTGAACAGTGAATGTTATAAACGATAACCTGTAATGATGTACAAAAATATGAGTTAGGAATTAGTATTAATACTTAATACTTATGTTGTGTTGATGCAATATTTCCAGGAAGCTATTAACCATAACTAAACCAGTCAGAATTTGGTTTCATTTGATCATAATATATATATTTTATTTAATTATCTTTGGTTTGTGTGTCCACTATGGGAGATAGGACTTAAGAGAACTGCCATTGTCACCTACGTAGCAAAATGCTCTCGCTGCATCTCTAGCTAGCGCTAGAGATTTGTCTGTGTTTTCTTTATTCCTGAAAGCTGAAGATCTGAACGAGAGGGAGAGAGGGAGCAGAAAGTAGCAGGAGAGCACCATATTCTGAAACCAAACAAGCCTGCTCTCTGTTCCCTGCCTACGTTTCTCTGCCATTGAGACGTGTCGCATGTCACGCACCTGGGACGGATTCCCCCCGAACCAATCAGGGAAAAGATGCCCCGATTGGTCGTAAATAAGCCAGGAGCTGTCTAAAGTCTGAATGATCTCACACAGAGGCAGGCGCAGTCACCTCCAAACAGAGATTCTCACAGCACATTTCACTCGCTAACAGCTGACAGACGCCAATTCGAACAAATCACACTCAAATAATATCTCTTGACTCTTACCCTCAGCCCCTTTTTTAATAATCTCCAGGTCACCGCAAGTCTTACATTTACATTTACATTTAGAGCATTTGGCAGACGCTTTTATCCAAAGCGACTTACAAAAAAGTAACACATTTGTCGAAAGAGGGAGACAACAATATATCTCTGAAGGTAGAGTGCAATTAGAACAGAACAAGTTACAAGCATTCCTGGTTGCCAGGTCAATAGAGCAAGTTTACAAACTTACAGTAGCTAGGTTGACTCCTTACTGTACAACAGCAGGTAGCCAGGATAAGGTGCTACACAAGCTAAGTTATATTTCAAGTGCCGGGACATACCAGCGTAGTCTTCAACTGAGAAATACAAGCCAGCAGTTGAATGCAACTGAAACGTTTTTTTCTTTTTCTTTTTTCCTCTCACACCCAGGATGTGCTGGAGCTTCTGGAGAAGAGGGTGAAGTCCCGGTTCTCCCACAGGCAGATCCACCTGCTCAGCAGCCTGAGCTTCAGCCAGTACTTAGAGGCGGTCCGCGCCCAGCTCCGGCTCCCGGACGACACCTTCCCCGACAGCCAGTTCTGCCACGACTGGAACGCCAGCGTCAAGGTTGCCTCCCTGGTTTTTTTATTTATTTTATTTCTGGGGTTTTTTTAGTGTCATTTAGCAGAGAAAGCACCTTTTTATTTTTACAAGTGAGGCTAGGAACAGGATGAAAGTAGGGCTCTTCTATCCCGATATAGGTCATTTCATATCTAGTTAAAAAGTCCTGCCGTTTGGTTTGGAGTTGGACGCCAATGCGCGTACAATTATTCTACAAACCGCGGTATTCTAAAGCGAGTAAATCGCTCATCACTCAAATGTCTTCTTCGTTGTTTGCGTAGGCTTTGTCTGAGGACAAGTCCGTGCAGGACGTTCTACAAAGACACTTCAACTCTACCAAGGACTTGCGATCCCTGCACCGGCTGCTGGTACGAACGCTCTGGAACGCTTTGGAACGTTTGACGTTGTTCGCAGGCTGCGTAACGTTTTGAACTAACTTTCCATCTCTAATCTGTGAAATGAATTAGGTTATAGTTTATAATACGTGTATTTTTTACTACAAGGAGTATTTTGACTACATGCTGTTTTTTCAATAAGTAAAACTATTTTCGTGTTGACACAGTGTAATGGATAATGGACAAATAATATCAATAATATACGCACACCAATACACCAATACAACTTTTAAAATAAATTCTA
Organism: Bathygadus melanobranchus; assembly: GCA_900302375.1. Lineage (NCBI taxonomy): Eukaryota > Metazoa > Chordata > Actinopteri > Gadiformes > Macrouridae > Bathygadus > Bathygadus melanobranchus. Next base: position 7,205 of record OMKP01024632.1, read on the forward strand.
TTCTAGTTTTTATATTATATAACATATTTATATTGTCGATTCCCTCCAGATGGTGAGCCTTAGTCGTGTGAGTGTGAGCAACCCTACCATCAAACCAGCCGACCTCCTGGACGCCTGTAGGCTGCTCTCCGCCGACTCCAAGACAAACATTCTCCACGGTAACCGATAGCGCCGAGAGATGCGGTCGTCATGGCGCCCACGCAGAAAGAAACATGAAAGGAGTCCACGCTCCCCAGAGGGAGCGTTGATCAAGTCTCATGTGATAGAGATAGATATAGATAAGATAGAGAATATTGATATAGATGGATAGACAAATGTGGCGTTGAGATACACACTATCAATGCAAGTGCATGACCGTCTGGCCCAGATGCAACCACGCTCTAGTTGGCGAAAATAATCTTTCTTCAACCCCAATGATTGTGGCTGTTGTGGTCGTGTCGTCTGTGTCCAGGCCTCTCCATTCTGGAGCTGTGTCTGGTCATCGCCATGAAACACCTGAACGACGTCTATGACCGAGAACCCTTCAACCTACAGATGGTCTACAACGGTACCTAGCATGTCCTCAGCACCACTTGAGAGTTGAGAGAGAGAGAGTACAATTCTATCGTGCCAGGAAGAACTGGGGTCACAGCCAAGATAATTTATCTGCATTTCGATTGAGTATTTTCAGATATGGAAGGTGTCCAGACGGTCTGATTCTGATGAGAGTTTGTCGTTGTGTTTTTTTTCCTCAGAGTTCAAGAAGTTTCTGCAGAGGAAATCTCATTCCATGTACAACTTTGACCAGCCAGTAGTCATGAAGGTCGGTGCATGAGAATACCTTTCAAATTAGGGCAGGGCGATATGGAAACCTGTCTCATCGCGATAATCATGGGGAATATTACGCGATATGAATAAATATCACAATATGCTTGTGAATTGGTATCGGACTAAAACTGTTCGTTTTCTTGTTGTGTTTGTTTAAAACGTCATATTTGATCATTTGAAGGGCGTGTCTTCTCATCGTAATCAATGCACACTATAAAACCCGATAAGACGATATCTTCATTTCATGACTATTCAGACGGTAAACGATAATATTTAATGATTAGTACTTGCATTTTAATCATATTTCTGAGGGATTGTAGCTACACACGTGTAGCATATTGTGGCGCAGTTTGAGAATTGAACGAACGTCGTTGGAAATTAATATAAAAGTCATAATAACATAGTTTGACCCCCGCCCTGACCTGACACACTGGGTCCAGGCCTTCGAGCACCTGCAGCAGTTGGAGGTGGTCCGGCCGGTGGACGCGGTGGCCGCGCGCGCCCAGCGGGAGTACCAGCTGGTGAGGCTCATGCTGGACCACACCCAGATCATGGAGGCCCTACAGAAGTACCCGCAGTGTCCCACCGACATCAAGCAGTGGGCCGCCTCGGCGTTCGCCTAGGGCCGCGGGGGAGGAGGAGGCTGAGGGGATGGGGGGGGTCGACTTATCTTATCTGGTCGAGTTAGAGTGGTTTGTTTCTTTAAAGTGACAGTGGAGTGGGTTAAAGGGCCCCTATTTTACCACCAGGTGTGAGTGTGATTAGCCATCGCAAGCCGTTGGTCATGTGACTACAATTGTCATTGTGTTTATAGTGACGCCACAAGTGGGAGTGTCCACCCAGATGTATGACGACTAGAGCAGTCATACATCTGGTTGGACACACCCACTTGTGATGTCAGTGACAGTTTTAGGGGCCCTTTAAGAGGTGAGATGAATGACTTATTTGTTGATTTAGGTTGTTTAATGGTACAATTTCAAAGTATCTGTCTTCTGTGATCTTTTGGCATTGGTCCTGGCTTCCTATGGATTGTAATTTATTTCATGACAAAAAAAGTAACCATATTCTTGTGCGATTACTTTCTTGTTCCAATAAATGCAGAAATGTGTGCCAGTATATGATTTCTTGCAATCGCAAAGCTTGTGTCTATCAGACTGTCAGCATTCCAGAATAGTGTTGTCTAGTGAGCAACTTCATAGACTGGAGATACTGATATCTCCAATATGAGTTGACAAACACCATGTTAATAATAATAATAATACATACATTTCGCAAACCTAATTTAGTCAAATACAATTTCACTGAGGACAAATATTGGTGTTGTCACAAAACCATTAACCTTTTAATTTTATGGGGAAGAAACTGGGACTGTTCACCAAAGCTCTATAAAAAATGTTTTTCTGGTTGTTCTGCTGTTAATCACTAAGATATCAAAGGCCGTTGATTAGACTTATGAAGTTTAATCTGATCTGTCAGTTTTGGAAAGGATCAAAACAAACTGTCCATCATGGATATTTGGGATTAACAAAATGTAGGGAGGTACAAGGACGCCATCTGGTGGTTAAAGATCAGCCAAGCAGTTGAAATGAAAGCGCTTTTCTGTTCTCACTGCAATCAGCACAAGCCAGCGCCGTCGAGAGAATCCATGTGTCGTCCATGTTTTTTTCCCATTTAGAATAAATAGCCTATGCGAAAAACCCTTAAAACAATAACTTCACGATTTGCATGAGAGAGAGACAATGTCTCCACTCCAGTGATGTCAGTGGCCGGGTGAATGCATATTAAAATCCAGATTCAGCAGTTACGAGGAAGAAAGAACCATCTTCTTTTCTTAAAAAGCTTAAACTACAAAGTTGTATAGCTCTCTCGCACTGATAACTACGTTGTGAGGAGTGAGTGTCAGAGATATGGGGTGAGAGGCGGTTGATAGTTTGTCCCTGCTGTCATGGGTTTGAATCTCAGGCAAAACAAAGTGGAGGGAACATAAAAGGGGTCAGAAGGAGGCGAACATCGGCTGGACTGGAGGGTTTTTTTTAAAGGTCTTCAAAATATCCGATTAGGCAATGTAATGGGGGTCGTTATGAGGTCAAAGTCGGTAATTACAGAGAGGAGAAATGGCCATGCAGCGTAAAAAGGGTGCGTTTGGGGTCATTTTAGAGTTTAGGGGGATTATTTTTTGTAATCTTAATCTAATCTTTTTTTTTTATTGCGCAAATAAACCCCCTTCTCGTGTGTTAGTTTTTTGGAGCCAGCTATGTACATAATGTGTAAACATTTTTAACAAATTATTTTAACAAAATATTTAAGAGGTTTAAGAGGGGAGAAAATTGACGTTCAGGCTGAACAAGGCGTGTCAAAAAAAAACCCCCCGCAACACAACACATACAATCATGGTGAAATAAAACGCACAAACCGACTAAATCGGACCTCGACTACGCCCACCCGGAACGCAATCATGTTTTAAAAAACGCCCCTTGAGTAGAAAAGTGCATTTATTTATTTTTGAGTTACATCGGCAAATTGGCGCCTCTTTACAGCCTCAAATCAGAACACATAGCATATATTAATATATCCATCTTAAAAACACACAGGCGTGTGTCACCGCTTAAGTGGTACTTCGGATAGATATGTTCACACAAACGTCACCATCTCACAACTTCGAG
>OMKP01024729.1:7770-20177 GCA_900302375.1 Bathygadus melanobranchus
GAAAACAAGTTGTTGAAGACGTCAGTGATTATCATATCATATATTATATCATAATCACCATTAAGACCAATGCCAATAGGATCTTCATTTAAATAAAAACTGGTACAAGCAAAGCATACAGGCAAAATATACATTTTTCAGGTTCAGGTGCATGTTATTCAATTTATGGAGCCAATGTTCTTATGATATGATTTTCCAGGCTACTGGGCTACTGGGCGGCAGTAGCTCAGGAGGGCGGCAGTAGCTCAGGAGGGCGGCAGTAGCTCAGGAGGTAGAGCACTTGTCTGCCAACTGTGTCGAGGTGTCCCCGAGCAAGACACCTAACCCTAACTGCTTCCGACGAGCTGGCTGTTGCCTTGCATGGTTGACACCGCCGTTGGTGTATGAATGGGTGAATGTGAGGCAATGTAGATCGCTTTAGATAAAAGTTCTATATAAATGCAATCCATTTACCATTTACTTTCTGTGTGGATGAGATTTCCCACGACAGAACATTGACGATTTGGCTGCAAATTACCCAATAGACAACAAATGAATGCGTGGTCTTTTATCATTTACATTTGAAATGTCTTGAATTTCAATTCATGATACAAATCTACAGTACGGTTTTAATACTAGCATTGCGGGAAAGAAAAGCTGTTTATACTGACCATAAGTGTAAACCTTTCTAATTTCTCTAAAAAATGTATCATTTTCTCATGAAAAACTGAATGTTTAGCACAATCATTTCAAAAACAACAAACCTGGCATCTTTACATGCTAGTTGGCCACAATGTGGCAACATAAAGAGACTGCATTGCCACGTTGTGGCTAACTAGCATGTAGTCTCTTTACGTTGCCAAAGGGAGGCAAAGCAAGCAAAGGCCTGACTCCAACCACCTTCAAGACGCAAGCTGCACCTTAAGAAACCCACCCATGACACTCCAGGACATCTGGAACTACAGACCGGTATCTCTTCTTTCATTCCTTTCTTCCTGACGGGTCACATGGAATGGCTCCTTGTCCAAACCCTGCTCTCTTGACACCAGAGTCCTGTTCTGAGTTCTGTTCTCCCTATATGCTAGATCTCTAGGCTCTATAAATCACATCACGTGGCTTCTGCTATCACTGTTACGTGGATGACACTCAACTATTCCTTTCTTTCCCCCTTCTGACACTCAGATCGCAACACATCTCAAAATGTCAGATATCAGCACATGGACAAAGCATCACCTAAAGCTTAACCTTGACAAAACTGAGCTTCTCTTCATGCCGGGGAAAGACTGCCTGCACATGGACCTACTCGTCCTTGTTGAAGACATTGCAGTATATCCTGCAAGACTCACCTGAGTTCACCTGGACATAGTAGATAGATAGCATTCATGCAACCCATTGCATTATATTGCCATCTTGGTGTACTCACACATCCACAGGTAGTAAATCATCTTGCAGACCTTGCGGTGCTCCTCTGGGATGTCCTCTGAGAAGTCCTGGTAGAAGCAAGGTTTGATGGGAAAATTCTTGGGCAAAGAAGGCCAGTTGTTCTCCTTTCCTGTTCATGCAGAGAGAACAGAGAGTTATAGAGTAACCTTGATACTACAAATCTAACTTGATAGACAGAACCTGTTTATGCAAAAAGAACAGCGTTAAAGAATAACCCTGGTAGATCTGACTATTTGCATCTTCATTCAATTAAATTTCCTCTGCATGTCTAAATTAATGTAGAAGGAATTAATTGACAAAACATGGACCTCTTGTGGCAGTGGCTTATTAGACTTAATCTAACAGAAGATTCTACTGCATTTCATGGATGCCACTGGCATCATTTCATTCAGTGTTTTATACAAATACAGTATATTAAAACGAGCTATGGGTGAATGCATCATTTCATGCAAGACACATCTGGACTACAACATCAAGCGGAACTTGGGTTGCACTTGATATTGATATGGGCAACCCTTGACGTGCCGTCCACTGTGCTGCAACTCTTTCCATTACATCTATGGGTGGGCTGTAATTTCCATAGTGACCTGTTGGGCCTCTGCTCTGCAGCTCGTGTTCCCTGCGGTCCAGCTCAGCAGCTTTTTTCTCCAGCTCCTCCTGCTGCCTCAGCAGGTTGGCCTGGGCTGCGGCTGCCGTTGCCTGCAAGTTGGGGGGGGGGGACAGACACAGCAGAGACAGCGGCCGGGTGGGTTACTGACCATCTCCGATAAACCATTGTTTTCATTTGTTTTCTATGATAATGCATCTTATTGTAGAAAGAGAAGATGGAGCAGTTGTACAACACAACATCCAACATTTGTGACCACGCAAAGATGTTACAATTCACTTGAGTACATGTAGAGTAAAATTGATTGCTGTGTCAATATAAATGGTAAATGGACTGCATTTATATAGCGCTTTTATCCAAAGCGCTTCACATTGCCTCACATTCACCCATTCATACACCGACGGCGGTGTCAACCATGCAAGGCGACAACCAGTTCGTCGGGAGCAGTTAGGGTTAGGTGTCTTGCTCAGGGACACCTCGACAATTAGCTAGGCGGAGCCGGGGGATCGAACCAGCAACCTTCTGGTTGCCAGACAACCGCTCTACCCCCTGAGCTACTGTCGCCCACAATATAATCACAGCCAATCACAAGTAACTCATGCAATAGCATGGTTTTAACATACAGAGGGCAATTTGAGAGTCAATATTCACATCGTATCAGATGCTTTTAAAAGTTAGTGCTATGGATTGATAGCACTAACGGGCCAACTCTCGACTTCAATGCACAACTATGTAACCCTCTACATCACTTTCAAAATAAGTTTGGCTTTTCATTTAAACCACTTTCACTCCGTGCCCCTCCTCCTTTTTCACATAAATACACCCATGGCCAACTAATTTCTGGCTTTAATAATAGAAGGAATTTAATTTGTATTCAATATATACAAATACAAATAAATGTAAAGTGGTAACCCAATTGTGCTATCGGCCTGCAAATTTGATTACTAATAAAAAAAAATACTCAAAAGTAATACAAACAAAGTCACTCAACGCTACTAGTGCTTGAGATCAAAGTCTGTGATCATGTTTGATGGATGGGAGGTGGGAGTAGAGTGACACGGCTCACCTGTGGGCTGGGCTCCATGGAGGGCTGCAGCACTGCAGGCTGGTACGGTGAGGTGGAGGCCGGGACGGTAGCACCCATATTTTCCTGGGAATGAAAAGGTACCAGTGTTCACAATGAGAAGCCCTGTGATAATACGCACAATGGAGATGGTACAACAGTGAAAAATAATACCTGTCCAGTTCACATGATATGCCACACAGTGCAGTTTACATTGACATTTCAGATGACCTACTGTGGGATGAGCAGGGAAGGGATTGAACTGGTCCACTGACTCTATGGTCGAGTTGGTAACTTCTGTGACCGATGGGTCCTGCAACACAATAGCACTCGATTAGAAATCAACCAGGAATATTAAGTCATAGTTGTAACACTAGTCCGATCAATAGGCACTGACTGCCACTCCCACCACTCCTGGATCCTTAGCTTTTGTAGCTTTTAGTTTGTATGTCCTGGCACTTTGTAGGGTCCTGTATGCTGGTGTGTCCCGGCACTTGAAATATAACTTAGCTTGTGTAGCATCTTATCCTGGCTTCCTGCTGTTGTACAGTAAGGAGTCAACCTAGCAACTGTAAGCTTGTAAACTTGCTCTATTGACCTGGCAACCAGGAATGCTGGTAACTTCTGTTCTAATTGCACTCTACCTTCAACGATATATTGTTGTCTCCCTCTTTAGACAAATGTGTTACTTTTTGTAAGTCGCTTTGGATAAAAGCGTCTGCTAAATGTAAATGTAAATGTAACTGAGGTGTCAGCAGTAATGATTCAAGTCCATTTCTGTTGGTTCATACTCATATCATACACATATCCATTTCATTGCATCAATTCCGTTCATAAACTTCCTGCACCTGAACTCGAACGCATTGCTATACACACACACACACACACACACACACATACATACATACATACACATATATATATATATAGAGAGAGAGAGAAATATTTATATCTAAATCTAAATCTATATCTATCTATCTATCTAGCCCTAAAGCAATGCTAGGGAATTAACACTGACAAATCTGTCATTGTCTTACCATCGATAATAATAATAATAATGATAATAATAATAATAATAACAATAATAATAACACACGTCAGATCCCCGAGAAGTTCAAATGACTCAGTATCACCAACTATAAACAGCACTATGTCCTGACATAGGATATTAAGCTTTTTTTACGAACAGGTTATAGTGGTGACTTACCCACATGTTCTGCCTGTCTCTGTCTGTCTGTCTGTGTATTACAAAACTTGATTTGTTGTTGCCTGAATGTGGGTGGTCTACTACTAACTACTGTATGACACACACTGCAAAGCTTTTGCGTGACACATAAGGTGTTTTATAAAAAAGTTATGTATTCAAAACAAACGGCTCATTGGAGTACACGTGTCGTCACAGCACACTGCATTGTAATCACAAAGTAATGGATTACAGAGTAACAACAGGTGACTATCACTGCAGTATTCTAGATTAGGTATTCCAGCTCCAGTTAACTGTTTATTTAGCCAGATCCCCACCCTGTGGTCAAACAGTGGACAGCTGTGACTTTACAGGTTCATGTGCATATGATGTGCGACTGCAAAAGCGAAACAACGGAAGTGAAAACAAAATAAGGTTATATTGATATTAAGCAAGTTTGACATATTATCATATTTACATATGATACAAATGTAGCGACATATGGAGGATCCCTTTAAATTCACAGCAGACATTTTCATTAGTTTCAAAATAATGAAACTCTGCCAGTTAGGACTTGGCTTTGTAGGTCAAACAACAAAAGTTAACGCCACAAATTCAGTGCGGGCGGCATTGTAACTTACTGCCTATGAAAGCCCGCCCTAGACACATGTTGGAGCTCGCCAAGTGGCTGAAAGTTTGTCAATCATGCCACGTCTAGCTAAATGTCAAAATGTACAAACGAGATCCACCCTATACAGCCTAGGGTTCCACCCAACAGGTTTTCTGGCGTGCGACGTCGCATGCCACCAACATCTTAAATGTTACTTAATAATAATTTAAGACAAATACACTTACATGGAACGGGTTGACGCTTGCTGGGTCTGCGAATGGGTTGCTGTCAAATCCTGACATTTTGAAGTGTGTAGGCTATATGTACAGTTTCTAAAAAAGGAATAAACAAAACACTTTCGAGCTAAAATTGTCTCCCCTCCACTTCCTCAAACGGAGTTACCAGCGCATGCGCATTTAGCCAGTAGGCGCGTCACGGGTCACGTCCTCCTGACGGACTACTTCACGTCACCTGTTCTCCAACATTATATGAATAAATATATGGCAGAATATTCTGAACAATATTTATAATTTATTGTAATGTATTTTTTTATAATGGTGGATGTCGTGAAAACGAGAATGCGGAAGCGCGACTCGTATTATTATTGCGTACGCAGTATGAGTGTATCCTTTTCTCAAATTGCTATTCTATATTTACATTAAAGAGTGTTGTCGAAAGCAATAGCCTTTCTAAAAAAAACGTTGTATATGTGTGTGTGTGTGTGTGTGTGTCTACTCTAATTGCGGTCTACCTTCATCGATATATTGTTGTCTCCCTCTTTCGACAAATGTGTTACTTTTTGAAAGTCGCTTTGGATAAAAGCGTCTGCCAAATGCTCTAAATGTAAATGTAAATGTAAATGTGTGTGTGTGTGTGTGTGTGTGTTGGAACATTTATTCAAGCTCCGAAGTCCATTAGAAGCCAGCCTCGTGACGTCATCAATGCTCTGAGTGCAAACGATGTTGAGGACAACCATGGAGGAAGTAAGAGGTAAGCCTCTTTCTGATATATCTGATATATTAATGACAGTCGGTATACCATCGTGGTACATAAACAATCATGTGAAACGCGTTTGGAATATAGCAACAAAAAAGAGCATCCATTTGTTCAGCATGTTAAATGAAAAGCGGGTTTATCCGAAATAAGTATTAAGCGTTACAGTTCAACGATATTGGATGAGAGTTGCGATACAAGAACCGCAGTGAATTTCAAGCGTATTACTTATATATCTTTCGAAGTCGCTTCGGTTTTATTTTTCTAAAAATCAGCGTCACTATAAGCTGAATTTCGCTATGGTGTCATTTGACTTAGGAATGTTTTGTCGTATGTGGCTGCACCGTACAGAATATCATTGTAGCCCGAAGTGAATGCCCAATGTCTCATTTGTTTCATGCTTTTCAGTTTTTACGTTGACGTGTGCTGTTCAGAACTATGCCTGGGGGAAGGCGGGTCTGGATAGTGAAGTGGCTAAACTGGTTGTTGGTGGAGACCCACTCGCTGTCATTGAAGATGACAAACCGTATGCAGAGGTGAGATAGTAGTCAATTATTCGGCTGTAGTGTAATGTAGGGCTTGAGACGTAAGCTGCCACTTAGACTTTTATTGTATTTTATCTCAACTGTTGAGCAAGGTGGTACTGTGTTACAATGGAGTTTTGTTCATTGCATTGGTCAACAGACAAAAGAAAGGCATTGTTCTGACTTGAAATCTATTCGTTACACAAGTCAAGTTTTTGTGCCTAGTTTTCAGTTAGTAATCTTTATTAGAACATACTAGTCTACAGTCAAACAAATAATCTAGTGATTAAACATGAGTGTGCCATAATGTTTGTCCCTCTTTGTTCCTCGCTTCTTTACCTTTCTTAACATGAATGGTATTGAAATGCGGGTTCGTAAAGACACGTTCTCCTGTTTAGTTTTGTGACAAGCAGTGGCGTAGCGTACAGGCCCCAGTGCACGCTGTTACGACCTGCCTGGCGCGGGGGGGGCAATTCTAATGACTGGTGATTCTATTTGTTGACAGGAGGGGGGTGGCACGCAACTATTACTTGCACAATTATATTTGGGATGGGGGGGCTCACTTGCTCTCCATCTCTAAAGGCCACCCCACTCGCTCTCCCTCTCTACGGCCCTCCCACTCACTCTCCTTCTCTACGGGCCCCCTCGCTCTCTCTCTCTCTCTCTCTCTCTCTCTATGGCCCTCCCGTGCCACGGGCCCCAGTGCAACTGCACTGGCTGCACTGTCTATATCTACACCACTGGACAAAAGGTCATTGATTAATTTAAAGCCATCTGTGATCTGGACTCTAGCTGTGGATGGGGACCCACCCTAAAGCTGATGCTCAGATCAAGGACAACCGGATAGGCCAGACCACCCTGGGCCAGTGGATCGCTCACTTCCCAGGCTGCCTGGGATCCAAAGTCAAAGACACCTTCCAGGGCCAGCTGCCTTTCCTCTTCAAGGTGCTGTCGGTCAACACAGCCTTGTCTATTCAGGCCCATCCCAACAGGGTAAGAACACACAAACAACCACACACATACCACCTGACAGTGAGATCATGTTTCGGTATTTGGTATTAGGAAACTGCCAATGCACCACCATGTTGCCCGAGTGTGTCTGTCTATGTCTATATGAGGGACACACATTGCTGCGCATGTTATACATCACTGACGCTGTTGTGTTACACGTCACGCCTCTGATTCTGGAATGCCGGCATGCTATTTAAAAGCACGCACTGTTCTGTTTTTGGTTCTGTGTAATATGCAATATTCCAGGATCTCTGTGTAAAAGGCTATAGTGTGAAGTGTACTGAAGGGTCAGTAGTTTCTGTGTGTCTTTGTATCCTTCTCTTGGTAACCACCTTCCTTGGCCTTGGTCAGGAGTTGGCCGCACGTCTTCATGCTCAGTTTCCAGAGCACTACCCAGATGACAACCACAAGCCGGAGATGACCATTGCTCTCACTCGCTTCAAGGGCCTTTGTGGGTTTAGGCCGGTAGAGGAGATCCTTGGCTTTCTCAAATGTGAGTGCCATAGTATAACATGTATAACAACTTGTTATTACACACCATCAAACCCAAGGGTGTGCAGGGTGAATATTTAAAAAGTTATTTAACAACTGTATTTTTATGTGGATGGCAGCTGTCCCAGAGTTCCATGCGCTAGTGGGCAACGAGGCAGCAGAAGAGCTGCGGTGCGTTATGGGAGAGGCAGCGTGTACAAGGCAGGCCTTGAAGAAATGTTTCACCAGAATGATGAACTGTGAGAAGAAGGTGTTTGTAGATCAACTCAACATGCTAGTAAAGAGAGTAACCGAAGAAGGTGAGGACACACTTTTGTCAAGAATCTTCCCATACAAGTCTACCTCCCATCCTACCTGTTTGGTTCTGAATGCTATTTGATATTTCCCTGTTTAGCTGCAGCAGGGAAAGACACTTCTGAGTGTAATGGAGAGCTGCTGCTACTCCTCCACTCCCAGTACCCGGGAGACATCGGCTGCTTCTCCATCTACTTCCTCAACTATGTGGTCCTGGAGCCCAGTCAGGCCATGTTCCTGGGGGCCAGCGAACCCCATGCATACTTGTACGGAGGTCAGTGTGGTCTCTTGGATTCAAACAGTAGATCTTATTCCTCTCTTCCCTCAGCAGTAGCCAGTAAAATTGATTATTTGATTATGGACTATGGCTGTGCCGATTTAAATTTTTTAAATTTTTTTAAGTAGGCCGTCGTCAGACCGGTGGTGATTGGCGGTCACCGGAAACAAAGTGAAATAACCACCGTCAACCAAAAGATTTGTCCATCAAACTCCATCAACATTAGCGCTCTGTGTCCACACTCTGCTCACTCAGCGCTCCAAAGCAGGAGGGGGGAGAGCTGGGGTGGTACATTAGGCTTTTCCCTAGCTATGTAGATAATCAACAAGCCAACGTGTTGCTTTTGCCATTATAGTATAGTATTTCAAATCTCCAATTTGAAAACGTTCTTTAAATGAATATCCTAATTATGGATGTGCCTGATGACACATCTGGCCGCTATTGGTTATCGATGCATCCGCCCACTTTTATTAGGAGACACCCATGCCCTTTTAAGGAAAGTGTTTTAGGTAAAGTGAACTAGGACTCAGAAGTAGTCCATCACACTCTGTTCCCATGTTAAAAAATGATCTTAGTTTTACTAGCAGTGATGTTTGAGTAAGGTCAGTGATTTTTCATCATGAACTGAGTTATGCTTCAAAACAACTTGAACTTGTTTGCCTACTGTGATCGCTTTCACACCAATAGTCCAATTCAGGGGGTGACATTAGCGTTTACACTGGACTTTGTTAGGTGAACCAAACAATGTGAACAAACGACTCCTAATTCTTTTGTGCTCTCCATTGAACCGTTTGAATATGTAACATTGTGTAACGCTCATAGCAGCTGGTTCACCTTTTTTTTTTACAGGTACATTTTCTGTTGGTTAAAATTGAGCAATGCTGCGTCCAGATACATGTACAACACGCAGACGTGGTCTCTCGCTCTCCCCCTCTCCCTAGACTGTATTGAGTGCATGGCCTGCTCAGATAACACTGTGCGCGCCGGATTGACTCCAAAGTACATTGATGTGAACACGCTGTGCGACATGCTGCACTACACCCCGGCTCCAGCCAGCTCCAAGATATTTCTCCCAGTCCAGGATCCCTCTGACGCATTCGTGTCCATCTACGACCCCCCTGTACCAGACTTCACGGTCATGAAGATACAGGTAATGACACTACGAGCCGCCATGAGTGTGTTTCAAATGGTTTCTCTATTTTTTTAGACTAACAACTGAGTCAACTGTACAAAATTATATAGATTGTATATTATATATATTACTTTGGGCCAGTTCTTTCCAAATTTAAATGAAAAAAAGTGTGTGACCGGTAAAAAACCCCAAAACCCATCCAAGTGTTGGTTATCGGTTAGAAAACTATTTCTATTATATGTTGCACATAATAGTATTATGTGCATTATTTTTTCCCCCTCCGCCTCAGGTGCCAGCATCAGTAAAACGGTACACAGTCGCTCCTTTGGACAGTGCAGCTATCCTATTGGTGGTGGAGGGTGACGCCACGGCCACGTCTGCAGCTGCCCTCTCTGACATCACCCTGAAGCGGGGCACGGTCCTCTTCATCTCAGCCAGTGAAGCTGTCTACCTTCATGTTACGGCTCAGTCGGGAATGACCATGTTCCGAGCCTGCTGTATGCTGTAGTGGCTATGTAGCGCTACCTAGATCTAGTGAGGAAATTCTGATTTTATTCTATTAAATTATTTTTCGAACGGTCAGACAGCATAACTGTAATTCACTTAATGTTACCTTTTATTCCATTAAATGTGTACGTGTTGGTTGTACGCGGGAAGTGACCAGTGTTGTGTGCAGCATCGAGAATGCAAGTGTCCATTGTTTTATATCATAACTCATGAGCAGCTGTTTATATATCGTATACAGAACAATAAAGAGTATGTGCAAGTTTTCCAGATTGGAAAGTACAGAATGGGGCCCCAAGAAAGGTATGTTCAACATGGTGTGTATATCTTAAGGCAGGGCAATATATACCAGTAATTATGTTTTGATAATGGCCTGATAAAAGGAAATTCTCCTAGGGGAAATACACCTAGTTAATTTCTCAGGAGGTTTACCCGTTTGCATAGCTTGCTTGATATTTGATGGCATACAGCCAACAAGTTCAAATCACTGTCTTCTCTGCATGATTAGCTTCAAGGGCAAACCACATCTGGAAATCAACTACCTTAACTTTACACTTCTGACCAACAAGCTCTAAGCCACCAACCTACTTCTCAAGGCCTCATGGCCTTACTTGAAGTGATAGACATACTGTATACACAGTCAAGTCAATATGGACCAAAATCTCAGAGGAATGTTTCCAGCACCTTGTTGAATCTATGCCACGAAGAATTAAGGCAGTTCTGAAGGCAAAAGGGGGTCCAACCCGGTACAAGCAAGGTGTACCTAATAAAGTGGCTGGTGAATAGATATAGATAGGAAGAAAGGTGATTTACGTGACTTTGAACGTGGCATGTTTGTTGGTGCCAGGCGGGCTGGTTTGAGTAATTCAGAAACTGCTGAGCTACTAGGATTTTCACACACGACCATCTCTAGGGTTTACAGAGAATGGTCCGAAAAAGAGAAAATATCCAGTGAGCGGCAGTTCTCTGGCCATTCTCCTCTGACCTCTGCCATTAACAAGGCATTTTCGCCCAGACTGGTTCGAGCTGATAGAAAGGCAACAGTAACCTAAATAACCACTCGTTACAACCAAGGTATGCAGATGAGCATCTCTGAACGCAAACACGTCAAACCTTGAAGCAGATGGGCTACAGCAGCAGAAGACCACACTGGGTGCCACTCCTGTCAGCTAAGAACAGGAAACTGAGGCTGCAGTTGGCAGACTCACCAAAATTGGACAATAGAAGATTGGAAAAACGTTGCCTGGTCTGATGAGTCGATTTCTGCTGCGACATTCAGATGGGGTCAGAATTTGGCGTAAACATCCTGCCTTGTAGCAACAGTTCAGGCTGGTGGTGGTGGTGTAATGGTGTGGGGGATATTTTCTTGGCACACTTTGGGCCCCTTAGTAACAATTGAGCATCGTTTAAACGCCACAGCCTACCTGAGTATTGTTGCTGACTATGGCCATCCCTTTATGACCACAATGTACCCATCTTCTAATGGCTACTTCCAGCAGGATAATGCGCCATGTCACAAAGCTCAAATCATGTCACACTGGTTTCTTGAACATGACAATGAGTTCACTGTACTCAAATGGCCTCCACAGTCACCAGATCGCAATCCAATAGAGCACCTTTGGGATGTGGTGGAACAGGAGATTTGCATTGTGGATATGCAGACAACAGCATCATATCAGCAGATTTATCATGTCAATACACATATATATACACACACACACACACATATACACACATACCTGTATATATATATACACATATATACATACACACATATACACATATATACATATACACACATACATATATACACATATATATATATTGTGGTAACCCGTCTGTGCGGACGTGCAAGTTCGTAAATGAGCAGGTCCAAGCAGCGGGTCAGTTCAACGAAAAAGACCAGTTTAATTAAAGAGCTCAACAGAAAAAAAGGGGGGGAAAAGGATAACTCAGGTCCTTCCCGGATTGGGGTATGCGCTCCGCCCGGCGGTCCGTGACTCGGCCGGGGGTCTCTCCGTCATCCGCGTCTCCTTGGGATGAGAGGGAACAAAGGGTTACACGATGAGTCGGTATTCGTTCTAACTATCGTTCTAGTAGTCCTCTAACTCTCCACACTACGTTGCCGGGGTCTCAGCTTACCCCACCAGGGAATACCGTGATCCTGCCACTAACACGGCTCTCGTCTAGTTCCCCGCCGTCGGTTTGGCACCAGCTTATGTAGACCTCTGGCTCGTCTCTGGGAGTGGCTGCAGGTGTGCTGTCCGGCACTGTTTCCAGGCACCCTGCTGGGGA
>OMKP01024747.1:8195-20487 GCA_900302375.1 Bathygadus melanobranchus
ATCAACCTTTGATAAGACTCTACTATGTTAGCAAAACTTCTGGGGGGAGACGGCACAGAGCCTGCGCCGGAAACCCAAAACGGCAAGAGGCGGAGTTACGCCTTGTTTCCTGCTTCGTTACCTGTTACCTGTTTCCTGTTTCCTGTTTCCTGTTTCGTTACGGAGATATTCTACCGAGGACAATTCGTTCCCCGCGAGTGGATGAAGCTTTGCGTGTGTTTCTACATTGGTCAGTCTACACGGTGTTGATTTGAAACCTTGACACTTTTTGACAGTTTACTACTGCGAAAAAAGTTGGAAATGTGTAAAAATATTGTTTGCCAATTTTTTATCTGCTGGCGCCACCCACACAGCATCGGTTTTAAGGTGTCTGCCAGCCGTTCAGCACCTGATAATACACTGTCACTCACACAGGTTACACATGGAGTGACAGTGGTAGTATCATCCAGAAACTAACTGGAAAGATGTAATTAATTATCTTTTTTTGTCTCCAAGGTGCCAGTGGTATATGAAGGCCAAGATGAGCTCGGAGAAGAAGAGGCGAAGTAACTACCAGAACGAAATCGGTAATGTTCCTAATCCGGCATCTCTGGTGTTTTCCTTTTCCTTCTTCAACCTTGACCTTTGTCTGACCTCTTTCACAGATTCCTTCCCTCATCACTTTATTTCTCTCTTGCACTCTTTTTTTGCCCGTCGTTATATTTCTTTTCAGCGTAGCATCCTCTCGGTTCCTTTTCGACAGGTTTAATTGTCGTTTAATTGATTTAAAGTCCGCCAAATAAAAGGTTTTTTTTTTTTTCAAGGCCTCTCCCCACAGGAAGCTTCGGGAGAAGTGCTCACACCTAATGTTGTTCAGTCCCATCATCACGTTCTCTATCTCGCTTCCCTTTCCGTTTGCCGCCTTCCTTTCTCACCTCCTGTCTCTCCTGTGGTGACTTTGGAGGTTTTTCCTGCGGAGTGGGCGGAGATAGAGTTTCCCATCTTGAGTGACATATTGTAAGCTTGAGACAAAACCCAAGCTGTGTTGTGAAGCCTCGGCTGCAGCCTTTTTTCGGTCTGGCCTGCGAAGGCACCTCGTCACGTGGAGAGATAATATAGTCTGCCAAATGCTCTAAATGTAAATGTAAATATTCATTGACACCGAGCTAAATCCATCCTGGCCTTTAGTCGACACGATTACTATGAAGACAGTTGTAGGTCAACTTGAACTTGATAGGTCTGAAGACAGACCTGATCAATTCACAGTTCTACTACAGAATGAACGAAGCAACTGAAGTACCTTTTAAATGCATTAGTGAGTAAGTTGTAGTGTAAAGTAACAGTATTAATAATCATATATGTATAGAGGAAGTCAGTTTGCATACATTCATTGCATACATTAATTCAAAAAGTTTCAATATTCAATTGAAATTCATCAAATCCTATTATTTTCTGTGATTACAACATCTAAAATGATATCATATAATATAAATAAGCCATTTATATCATGGGCTGTTCTGGTATCGTCACTCAGCACTCCTAAGATTTACATTACACAGCACACAAAACAAACACACACACACACACACACGCACACAGAAGACACATACATATACACACACAGACACACACATTTGCAGTAAGGATCCCGTCCAACGGTCCTCTTATGAACAGCGTAGGCTTATTTGAAGTGTCTGTCCTCCTCGTTCCACAGTTCCATTCCCTGGGATCAAGACTTATGTGGACCCTGACACATACGAGGACCCCACACAGGCTGTCCACGAGTTCACCAAGGAGATTGACCCCTGTCGGATCCACATTGAAAGGGTGATCGGAGCAGGTGCGTATACACTATATATACATGTATATATATATAGGCCTATACAGTGCGTACACACACCTCCTACACAAACAATCTTATTCTATATTGAAACCCCTATTTCACCTTGTGGAGCGGTGTGTGCAGTTGGTGGCTGGTTTAAGCAGCCTCATCTGGCCCGAGTCAGGCTGCTTAAACAAGACACTTATATAGCTACTTCATGACTTTATTCACGACTTTACTTTACTATTCGCTACGACTTAATCGACCTTATTGTTGTTATTTTATAGTTTCTTTTATTTTGTGTTTAGGCGCAGTCAATGGATGGAGCTGGCAAAGCAAAGATTTCACTGCTAGTTGTACATAAACTTGAAGTTTGATGCTTAGAATGCTATTGTTTCTGCTGTCATAATAAACCCAATTATTTCCTCAATAGGAAGAAATCTGTTTCCATTATCCACACTTAACTGTCGTGAAATGCCTTTGTTCCGTTGTAGACGACAAGAGCAAACTTACAGTGTGTTGCTGTCAGCTTTTGTTTATCTAAACATCTTGGAAGTATTGAGAAAACAAACACTCACACACAAAAGAATTGTCGACATTGTTGGTAAATGTAATTAATCCCAGTGGTGGGTACACGTGGAAACAAGTTATTCACTCCAACACTGCCACCTGGTGGTTTCCTCTGGTCACTTCGGTCATTGCTGGTCTCACGGACTCATGGTTCGTGTTTTTATGTGTGTGTCTGTCTGTCTGTGTGTGCGTGTGCGTGTGTGTGCGCGTGTGCACTGCGCGGCGTGCCTCTGTGTCTTTGTCACGGGTCAAAGGTGAATTCGGTGAGGTGTGCGGTGGCCGCCTGCGAACAACGCCGGGCAAGAAGGAGATACCTGTGGCCATAAAGACGCTCAAGGGTGGTTACATCGAGCGGCAGAGGCGGGACTTCCTGCGAGAGGCGTCCATCATGGGACAGTTTGACCACCCCAACATCATCCGACTGGAGGGTGTGGTCACCAAAAGTAAGGAAAACATTTCTGGGCTGTGGTACGGTGGATTTCAATGTAAGGACAGATTTAGGAAAATAAAGTTACCGTAATGTCACCAAGATACAGTCACGCTGTGGATTACACAGCCCTGTATTTGTATTTCATGAAATGTACTTTTTGAATAAAGGTAAATGGAGCGTCGTTGAAGTGCAGTGTAAAGGTGCATTATACTCAGTCAGTGCTGCGATGTGTCGGCTTTTCTCGGAATATTTTCATGGTCGCTTCACAGGTGGCAATTTCTAGTGGTGCCCCTGGTTTGAACTACATTAGAGTGTGTGTGTGTGTGTGTGTGTGTGTGTGTGTGTGTGCGCATGTGTGTGTGTGTGTGTGGGTGTAAGCATGCACGGCTGCACACGCAAGAGTGTGTGTGTGTGCGTCTGTGTGTGTGCGCATGGAGGTGTACACTGTGTGTGTGTGTGCGTATGGATGTGTACATTGTGTGAGTGTGTTTGTATGTGTGCGTGGTGTGCACATGTGCGTGCCTCTGTGTGGGTGTGTGTGTGTGTGTGTGCTTGGTTGTCAACCATCTCTGTTTTATGGAGCACACCCACCACAACATATGGTAGGTTTTACAGAGGGTTCATAAAGTGAGACAGGGATGTGAATATTAATGCAGCCCCTGGAAGACGAAACCACCTTCTTGCTCCTGACCGGCGCCACACGGCAGCTAGACGCAGGATGCGTCTTTCACGCTGAAATCGTTTTTTGAGTAAAACAAGAGTTTAAAAACTCTTGCAGAAAATGTATCTATATTTTGTACACTATGAGGAGCAGCAAATGCAAATGTAAATGCAAACAGTGTTATTCTACATTGTCAATAATAGTCATTAATCATTGATTCAGTCGTCTGAAATAGTGCAACAGAAGACAATTATCAGGCCATCTCTTCATTGTGTCGTTTT
The DNA here is from genome assembly GCA_900302375.1 of Bathygadus melanobranchus. Taxonomy (NCBI): domain Eukaryota; kingdom Metazoa; phylum Chordata; class Actinopteri; order Gadiformes; family Macrouridae; genus Bathygadus; species Bathygadus melanobranchus. The sequence continues at coordinate 11,939 of OMKP01024747.1, forward strand.
AGAAACGATAACATGTTCTTCAGATAACAGATAATGTCCCTTTTCTCTTTGTCATGATGAAATGATATTGATGTAGATGTACAGCATCGTTGTATACAGTCAGTATACTGTAAATCTCACAGATGCGTTTGTTATTTTTACATTGTTTTCATCGTGTGCCAGCTGCCACACGCCAACTAAGTGTCTTTGTCGGGGCTCGTCCGATGACAAGGACACGGGTAGATGATGGTTAAACCGGTTTACTGCAGAGTTGAAAGAGTTTTTGCAGGCAGAACAGGTGGTAAACGCTAGACGCGTTAGCGCTCCTCTGAGTGTGTGTGGTGACGGCTGGTTTAACCTGTGTGCCTTGATAAGCCGACGCACCACAGGTGCGCGGCCTCACCTCAGCCCCAGAGTCTAATCAGCCTGACACGGGCTGGGAGAGGCTGCGTAAACCAGCCACCGACCACACACGCTCCACACGTAGCTTATTGCTAGTCGAATATGAATCAAGTGGTATTTCCCCTGTGTATTCCCATCTCACACAGACCATAACGCACACGCACACACACACACACGCGCGCGACACGCCGTACACACTGAGCATCTAGCGCTTTCATTTGGATTAATCCATCTGTATGTTTGTATCCTTTTTTTTCCCTCTTCACTTCCTGTTCCCCCAGCATCCATCTGTCGTTGCCCTTCAGAGACTAATTACGGCGAGGCACTGTGCTGTGACTGGCCTGTCATTTACCTGAGCGCCAAAACATTGTTTGCTTTAGGTGGCAAACAGGTGTGCTGGCTTTCCTTCATGCACCGCAATACCCGCTCCCCCATAGTGTTCCCAAAGCTGACTTATTAGTTCAGGAAGCACAAGCGCTATCCGTGGGTTGTTGAATACATACTGTGCATGCTGTGATCTCGGTGTGATGCGTGCATCGGAAAAGGTCTAGCTAAAAATAAACTTGTGTAAGACGGCATGAATTGAGCAGTTTTTTTTTTGCGAGTAAGGCGCTATGCGTAAAATGTGAAAATGTAACTTGCAAAGCACTCTTGGGTTCTGGGACATGATGCTGTGAGGATGACGTTGGCAGCCCTGTGATAGCAGCCTGTCTGTGTACACAGTGAGACTGTTCAGTTTTTGTAACAATATGTTTATTAACAATTTTCTTATACCTACATGTGTACGAGGTTTCCATCGGCACTCGTTCCTCCTCTTCATCACCCAAACCTTTTCCAACATTTCCTGTTGCAGGAAGTTATTAGCATTTCTCTAACCCAATGTGTAACACTTGGTCTGTTAGTCTTTTTCCAAAACAGTCCACAGCAGCGAACAGTAAGCAATATCCTTGGTACCTGTTTCTGTTTCTGTTAGGTACCTTACATTGTTTCACTCTCAATCGGGATTGCCTTTCAGTCATTGTTCTCTATCCATTTATCAAGTGTTTTGTGTGTTCGTGTGTCAAATGCCCTAAATGTAAATGTAAATGTAAATGTTTGTGTGAATTCAAGGCCGGCCAGTGATGATCGTGGTGGAATACATGGAGAACGGCTCCCTGGACTCATTCTTGAGAGTAAGCGACGTACACACAGACATTGTTACCAGACGTGAATACATTTCTATATCAGAACACACACAACACAACACAAGATCACACACGACGTCCATCTAAACTAAATCTAGACTCAACTGGTTTGGAGGATGACAACAACAACAACAACATAAACATTTGAACACATGCACTGCTTAGAAAGGGTGGTTGTAGGGAACCTGCATATATCCCTACAAAAAGGATGCACATATAACACTCTACATTGTGAAACACAATATATACAGTGTGTGTGTGTGTGTGTGTGTGTGTGTGTGTGTGGCTTCCACGCATTAAAACCTGTTGAGTCACTGTGCAAAGACTGTACAAAATGACGACACATTTCAAGTGTAATATACACTTCAATTAGTCCGATAATATCCACAATAAATATAGTGATGGACAGTTTTTGCAAAAGGAGGTTACTATTTATTTCCAAATCAACCTTTGCTAAAAACAAATAGTAATACATGTAAATGCCATTTCATTTGTCCCTTCACTCTTAGCAACACGACAGTCACTTCACGGTGATCCAGCTGGTGGGTATGCTGCGTGGCATCGCCTCGGGCATGAAGTACCTGTCCGACATGGGATACGTCCACCGAGACCTGGCGGCCCGGAACATCCTGGTCAACAGCAACCTGGTGTGCAAGGTGTCCGACTTCGGCCTGTCCCGCGTCCTGGAGGACGACCCGGAGGCGGCCTACACCACCACGGTACACCTCCTGCTCCTCAGACCCTTAGACAGCGCCTCCAGTGTATATATGTCTTGTCCCACGTCGACCCCTGCACCTACCAATGGTCATGTTGTGTTCTACCTATGGTATCTACGCTTGGCTAGATACCGTAGGTAGAACACACTGAATTTGGTCAAAAGAATTGGAAGCATTTTATGAATGACTCTTGCTTTTGCATGTTTGTGTGTGTGTGTGTCTAGGGCGGGAAGATCCCTATTAGATGGACCGCACCCGAGGCCATCTCCTACAGAAAGTTTTCCTCTGCCAGTGACGCGTGGAGTTACGGCATCGTCATGTGGGAAGTGATGTCCTATGGGGAGAGGCCTTATTGGGAGATGTCCAATCAAGATGTGAGTAGGCCTACTTGCAAATGCACCACACATATTAACGGTGCTATATGTCACAACTGTACTGTACTAAATTATAAAATGACCAAAGTCGAAATACTGGCTTCTAGTTGACTCCACTCACTCCCCATTTCAACACCCCGGGTTGCCAGATATGAAATGTTGCACTCGGCTCGCCTTGCGCTCGTTTTCATTCAGTGTCCTCAACCTGGCAACACGTGTGAGCTTCAAGTCTGGGGAGGAGAGGCCAGGCGGAGACAAGTCCGTCCAATATTGTGAATTTGGACTGCAGTACCCATTTTAAACACTTGGTGTCGTTGTTACATATAGCACCTTTAAAGAGCATGAGAGTGCCCCCTAAGAAGCTCAGCCCTGCCTTTTTCACTGTGTGAATAGATTTTACCATGGCTACCAAAATGTTTGTCAGGTTTATTGTAGAAAGACAAGAAGCCCATGAATAAACCACAAAAAATGTGTTAACCAAATGGTAGAGGAGTATTAGCAGACAACTTTGCATTGGGCCTACAGGGATAAGGGAAAGTCTTGTAGCTAGGAATGGCTTCAAGAAAACATGTATAGTAACACAAATGCTTCTATCTCTCTAGGTCATTCTGTCCATTGAGGAGGGATACCGGCTTCCAGCTCCGATGGGCTGCCCAGTGGCCCTTCACCAGTTGATGTTGCACTGCTGGCAGAAGGAGAGGAACCATAGACCTAAGTTTGTCGACGTGGTGTCCTTCCTGGACAAACTCATCCGCAATCCCAGCAGCCTGCTGCCACTAGTAGAGGACATCGAAAGGTAAAGCTTAGCATGTAAAGTGAACATACCTGAAGCACACAGATCTCAACACAATTCAGTTTACTATACAGCATCTAACCTTCATGAAATCAAATGGTTCAATGTATATATATATATATGGTCGAGACCTATACCACAAAAATATGAATTTAAATGCATCTTTCAACAAAATGATCATGTTTTGATTGGCACTTCGGGGGTTATTATTGTGTTGAAACCTAATCGAGTTCCTGTTGTTTGCGTCAGTCCTCCAGAGTCTCTGGGTGAAGTCATGGACTACCCCATGTTCGTCTCCATCGGGGATTGGCTGGACTCTATCAAGATGAGCCAATACAAGAGCAACTTTATGACAGCGGGCGTCTGCACGTTGGACTCTGCCGCTAGTATGAGCATCGAGTGAGTAGAGAATAACAAATAACATCACACAAATGCTGCAGCAGTGAGTCAATTCAATTGATTTTGTGTGAGAAGTAATGTCTGTGTGTGTGTGTGTGTGTGTGTGTGTGTGTGTGTGTGTGGGCGGGCGTGTGCATTTCTCTGTGTATGTGCATGTGTGTTTCTGTGCGGGTGTCAGGGCTGAAGTGACCATGAGCGGGTTGAGACAAAAATATGAGTGTGACTCGAGACCAAGGCCTTGTGGCTAACATTATATTGATTGCCTGAAATAGAAAAAGGAAAGTTTTCTGAAGGCAAAATGAGCATGTTTGGAGGACAGAATTCATTGTAGAAATTGGATGCATCTATGAAAATTAATTCATTAAGTCATAAAAACAATATTCAGCTATGCAAATTCAAAACCCCGGCTGGTTTCTTCTCAGAACTGAGACCAATTAATCTGAGACCGATTCAAAACCAAGTCAAATTCACTCCTAGTCCAAGACGAGACTGAGACCATCAAAAATTGGTCTCAAGTTCGGTCCTTTGTTAATGTGTGTCTTCTCGTGCATGCGCTCGTGATTTGATTGGCTTACACAACGTTGTGTCATGTCTGTGTGCATTCCAACCCCCACCCCCCCCATTGCGCTAGAGATGTCAGGCACATAGGGGTGGAGCTGATCGGCCACCAGAGGAGGATCGTCAGCAGCATACAGACCTTGCGCCTCCAGCTTTTACACCAACACGACCAGGGCTTCCACGTATGAGGCCCCCTGCGCACTCACCCTGGGAGGTGCAGCTCAAAGGACTAGACAGACGGGATGTGGAGATCGTCTGACGGACGGCTGCAGACCGCGTTCCGCTAAACGGTCGGGACAGACAGTCGAATCTCACCGGATATCAGATCAACTACCTTATTGGACCGAACACACGTCTCCTTCCCACGATAACAGAAAGAAAAGCTGTTTATTTTTTAACACACCTCCGTAAAACTTCCTTCGGCCAAGCGGTGACGGGACACGGACTCTATAGACACTGGCCTGGCCCACACTTAGGGGAATGTAATGCCTTGTTGCAGCAGTACTTTATATGTGACGCGGGAAGATACTTAGAGATGTGAATTTGCGAATGTAATCTGCTTTTTTTATTACACACTTTGGGTCATGTAGCTGCTATTGGATGGATGGTTGAAAACGATTGTTAATAATAACGATTGTTATTGTTATTATTGCAATAATGATTTATTTAGCTTTATTTATCTCCAGCAAATATGATATGCTAATACTTGAAGGAAGAACAATGAAAATGTATAGACAAATTTATAAATTATTAGTATTGTTATCATAACCTATTACATGTCGTTGTGGAGTACTGTATGTGAAAGACCTTGTGAACCTGGATTGTATGACAGTTATTTTTATTTACATATGAATTATAACCAATAAGCAATACCGACACACGAGTCATTGAGTTCGAGTTTGATATAATAGACATTGAGATCAAAGCACTATCCACCCGCTCATCTTCATTGAATCTTCCATCCAATCCTTCTTCACTTCTAGTTCTAACTTCTTCACAATTCTGGAACACACAGTGCACGTGAGAGCAAATACACAAGTACAACTTGAGTACAAATGCAGACAGAACACGCCAGCTCCGTACACGTCAGAACACGATACTTTATAGCTAAGAGTCAAACTTTATAGCTCTCTTGAATGACGACGTCACACGTGAAACTCTCAGACCCGGATCAACTGAAGCCTTCGGATGTCGTGCATTTAGTCGTGGCAGCATTAGTGCGACTGATGCCACGTCCCACGGCTATTCTCTTAGTATTACTGCTATTATATTACCACTACTACTACCAGAATAGCAGTGGACAGTGCTGGTGTCGAATTGGGCATTGAGTTCAGCCTCAACTAATAGGACCTTATCTCATAAGTGCTCATGAAACCATAGGGGTTTTAAGGTGATCTTGTTGAATTAATCGAATTGAAATCTCCTTCATTCAAGAAGAGTCTGTGAGTAAGATGGTAGTCAGGATAGATGGAGACGAATGTAGCATTCTGCTCAAATATATCAAATTTTTTTCCCATCACATGACATGAGTACACAAACCCATCCAAGAGGATGAGCGAATTGGATCTTAAAAAGCAGTTTAAGTCAAACCAGGATTATATGATATGATATTATATGATATATTACATGACATTATGATAGACGCTATTGGATCTGTGGTAGTTTTGAGAGAAAGTCCGTTCTGCGTACAGTGATGCTATTTCGGAGGTAGCAGATGTGTGCGTAGCAGATTTTTGATGCATCGACAACAAACGGATGGTGAACATAACACTGAGTTGCCAGAGACACGTGGGAAAGATCTTAAATGTGAGAGATATCACAACACAACCTAAAGACCAAGAGTGAAAGAGAAATATATAATAATGACAACACTGTAATGAATAATAATATCAAAAGACATAATGTATCACGCTAATGTAAAGCCGACAGTCTCACAGTCTCACAGATTGCCTTACAATACAACAACCCTGCTAGAAACACCTTCGAGTTAACAGAATGTTTTGACGATTATCATTGGCCAATGCCATTAGTTTTAAGATGTATTTATACAGTCGGATATATTGGAGGGATTGGGGTTTTTACTGTCAGTGCTGGACAGAAAGCTGTCTCTGTACATGTGTAGGGTCACAGAAAGGTTGAGCTAATCAGGGGCTTAAGAGAATGCAATTAAAAACACTTACAAATGTACCTTGGCCCTTCTGCAGATTATAACTATGAAATGCTGTTTGTTTAGCATGTCTCACTGCTGAGCAATGGTAGGCTGCTCTTTTGTACAAAGTATTATAATTCTTGTATTTTTTATTTTTCTATGATTTCCAAAGAAATGTTGTAGATCTTGCACACTGAATCTGTTACAGCAGATATGTATTTGCGAATAAAGGTGAACATTTATGGTGGTTTGACAGCTTTTTGTTGCACAACCAAACCGGCCAGACATCTCTGGTCCAGACAGGACCCGAGATACGGGAATCAATCAAGGTAACGTTGTGCTTCCCTATCAATATTATCAGTAGTAGTAGTTGTAGTATTATAAGCTTAGCATTTTCTGTACTGGAGTATGATTCCATGTCATATAGTCTATATAACTATCACTATACTCTATAGGCATACAGTATAATGTGATTTCCCAAAGATTATTGTGCGACCTGATTTTCATCAATGTAGGCCTATATTATGGTTGCCTCATGGGGGCACTGTTGAGCCACTACATTTCTCCGATAGACCTTGATGAAGGCCTGGCAAGCGCAGTTGGCTGTCCTGTACCGACAACAACAACACAGCAGTTTGTACATGTTTTTGATTGTAGATTTGATCATTGCAGTTGATTGGTGAAACAGCAATGGTGTTTACTTTTGACACTGAAGGTGCTTATCACTGGGATTCACGCTGAGTGTTTGAAAGCACTTAATTCTTTTAAATAGGATTAGGCTGTTGCTGCTTAATACAACATACAGTAGTACTACCCAGCAACTCACTCACTGCCAGCACTGTGTGTGTGTGTGTGTATGTATGTGTGTGTGTGTGTGTGTAGTTATTAGTGTGGCATGCTGTGATAAAAGGGTGTAGGGTTGTTGTAGCGTTGTAGCGTTTGTTGATCGAGTCTAATGGGACTGTTGGATAAATTGTTGTTGTGGCTGGGCCTAAGGAAGAAAGAGGTGAATGTCTTATGTTTGGGACTGGACAACAGCGGCAAGACTACAATTATAAACCAACTCAAACCCGTTAACGTGAGTGCAAATACTAATTGCATATAATGTTCTTGTATCTGAGCGACCCAAACGTTTTATTCCACTGTATTTTTACTGCAATCGTGCACCGATTGCTTACTTTCAGCATTCGAATCACTTAAGCCCTTTGTCAGAGTGCGACATTATTAGTGTTGGTGTCAGGGTCAGGTAAAACCAAACTATATGTCGTCACATCTCGTCGATTACATACAATCGTTGATTACAATGTGTGTGTGTGTGTGTGTGTGTGTGTGTGTGTGTGTGTGTGCGTGTGCATGTACATGTACAGACCCAGACACAAGATGTAGTTCCAACGATTGGTTTCAACATTGAGAAGTTCAAGGCTTCAAGGTAAATGTCCATAATTTCATTTCAAGGTATAATACATATTCTGTTATATCTGGCTAGCAGTTTGTTACATCTTTCTATTTTGGTGTGTATGTGTGTGTGTGTGTGTGTGTGTGTGTGTGTGTGTGTGTGTGTGTGCGCGTGTGTGTGTCTTAGCTTGTCTTTCACAGTGTTTGATATGTCTGGTCAAAGCAGATACAGAAACCTATGGGAACACTACTACAAGTATGCCCCCAGACTCAACCAACACCCAACACCCAACACCCAACATCCAACACCCATGATAGATGACAGCTAGGAAGACGACTAGGATTGATATTGTTATGTTTTATTGTATTGTAGAGAGAGCCAGGCCATCATATTTGTCATTGACAGTAGTGACAAATTACGAATGGTTGTTGCCAAAGAAGAACTCGACACTCTTCTGAACCACCAAGGTACGCGAAAATGTGTGTGTGTGTGGGGGCAGGGGGGGAGACAGTGTGTGTGTGTGTTGGGGGGGGGGGGTGGTGTGGGGTGTGGGTGGGTGTGTGTGGGTGTGTGTGTGTGTGTGTGTGTGTGTGTGTGTG
>OMKP01024877.1:0-11319 GCA_900302375.1 Bathygadus melanobranchus
GAAGAAAGAGAATAAACTTCATGAGATTAGATCAAACACATCACATTTATGGAGCCAGTGCAATCAGTGTGGTTTAGATAAATGACAGAAATGCAAGTACAGGAGGCCTACAGTGTCCCAGACACGTAGGCTGTTCACTGTGTATGAAATAGATTCTCTGTTCACTAGTTTGTAATGCACATAAGGATTCCGTGCAGGACATCCATCTGTTCACAAACAGAAAACAGGAATATTGAACTTCAAAACGCATTCATCGCCGGAGGCCCCGCCCGACCCCAGTATGTTGCCAACCAGGGCTTCACAGTAACTTGGCTACAGTTAATGATGGAGGCCTGGATCTGGTTAATATGTTTGACAGCTGCTTTTGGCTGCGATAAAACACAGAAGAGTGCTGGTACTAATTGCTAGCGATGAGACAGTTGGCTCTCATTCGAGTTCCATCGCCCGTGGATAGATGTTGCCGTTGCGTGAAAAAAACCAACAAAAAAAACCCCCAGAGAAGCCCAGATCTCCTTGGGGGAACACTGGAATGCTTTTCATCGCCCCTCGACGACAGAGCTTGTGTTTAGCAACGTGACCGTGCTTAATAAATACAAATCGATCAAATAGACCCAAAAGACACCACACACCAGACGCTGATGTACACACGCACACACACACACACACACGCGGAGGCTGCTCACTCTGGGTGGAGGCCATGGGGGAGAGTGCTGCGGGGGACAGCAGGCCCATCTGACCCAGCTCCAGTGAGTGCTTCCTGGTTAGAGACTGGTTCTTGACAGGAGGGGGCGTAGGGCACTTGAGGAGACCGCTCGAGGCCTGGGAGCTGTATGGATTACCTAAGCAAACACGCAGCAACGAAAAGACGGCCGGATTAGTTCCCCGTGTGTGTCGAGTACATCAAAACAAGATCACATTTCATTAGCACAACTGTAAAAAATATAATCAATAGTCATGGTTATTCACAATCTACTCCCGGGTCTGTCCTGGCCGAGGCCAACAAGCTGTATTTAAAAATAAACGTTAGCCTGGCAATTGACACACAATCTCGGAAATCGTAAAATAATTGAAAACACAGCCATACAGTCTGCCTCGAAATGCCGAAAGGTCTTACATAAAAACTGACTGAAAGGGGAATAAAACATCTTAAAAATAAAATAAACAAGCTACTAATATGAGGACTACTTGGTGGGACCCGAGTCAGTTTATTGCACCTGGGCCAGGTGAGAGTCATACCTTGGCCAGGTGAGTCATACCTGGGCCAGGTTATCGGACCAGAGTCAGGTAATCGTACCCGAGTCAGGTGATTGTACCGGGGCCAGGTGAGGGCCGTACCTGGGCCAGGTGAGGGCCGTACCGGGGCCAGGTGAGGGCCGTACCGTGGCCAGGTGAGGGCCGTACCTGAGGTGCTGCTGCTGGTTCCCGATGGTAGTTTGATTGGAGGGGGCCGATGCTTCACCCCTTTACCCAGGACCGACGTCTGGACCAGCGCAGACAAGCCATCTCCCTGCAAGAGCAATAACAGTTAATACACAGTCAATTAGAGCTCAATTAATTACAAACATTTTACATCACATCAATCTGAATCACAATATATTATTTGGACAATTATTGTAATTACTTCGACAAACATTTCCTGATCTTCATCCTTCAAATGCAGGGATTCATTGTAACTCCCACGGAAACCCGGGAGCAGGACCGGCAGGAGTCCAGCGACAGCTCCATCATTCCTGGCAGGGTGTGTTGGTCTAGACTACGGTTGGGCCATATCCACTTTTTTAACCCGTTAAAACCTCTCCCCAATACATTGAGGTTTACAGTTCAACCGTAAAAGAAACCCAACTCTTATAATTAAGTGAGAACGAGTGAGAGTCTCTTCTACGTATGTAACTGTGGATCTAAGGATTCTTATGTTGTAGAATTCCATCATTCTGGACGACGGCCAGAGTGCTTCACACTGGATTGATTTATCCACGTTGTGCATGTTGTGCATGTGCAGTCGAGAATGTTTATATCAACAAAGTCACCCGGGAACGTCTCAAGGAGAACAAATGGAGGCAAAAAGACCTCAATACCACTCCCTATCTCCTCCACCACACCTGGATGGAGTCTGGGTGAGGCTTCTGACGTGATAATCTGCTCCCCAGGAAGGTGCATTGCCCCGAGGCTCAAAAAGTGAGGGTAGGCCCATGTTAGGAGCTGCTGCTCCATTGAGCCATGCCGACAATGGTGCCCTTCCCCAGCAGCGTGGCTATCTCCTGGCTTAGGGCTAGTGAGCTTCGGGGGTCGCTGACCGCGGCCATTCTGACCTTGTGGAAGCTTGGGGACCGGCGCCGGAACTGGAGGGTGGAACTGGACTGGAGGGTGTACCCTTGGGCCATGGTTTCCATGACTCAAATGTCTGATGTATCCTCCCTCCAGCAATCGAGGCGGCACTGCGACCATTTTCCGACTGCCCTCAGGGCCTGTTCCCCTGGCCTCTAGAGGCTGGGGGTGGGGGGGGTTGATGACATGTTTCCTGGCCCCTGGGTGTCTGGAAGGACTGGCGTTTCGAGGCGTAGTGACGCTGGTCTGGCTGCTCATACGAATGCGGTTGGACACTTCTCTGGTTACCACCAAACAAACGGTCGGAGAATGAAGTGAGTTCTCCAACCTTAATCTGAATGTCTGCAATCGGATTTTAGCCATTCCCGGAGATATTCCTAGCTGCCATTTTAGCACCTTCACTATCATAGGCCTGTGCCTCGTGCTCAAGTACATCCCACTGATTGGCTGACATCAGACCAAATTCTCTAGCCTCAAATGACAGCAGCACCCCAGATCAGTGGCAGTTAGAGAAATTTGAATAAGAAATGAAAAACAATGAAGCTTACAACAGGAGACTTATTTTGAGGCGTATTGACATGGCCCTGGTCATAATTGTATGCGACCGTGGTATGCGTTTCTATCGGAGAATCGGCCATCCCTAGCCCAGGCTCACCTCTGTGTCCTTGCTGGGAGAGGGAGGCCCCGGGGCCAAGCTGCCCGAGTAATGGGACATCTTCACCGCACACTTGACGTCACTCTCGTACACTCCTTTGTACTGCGTGAGGAACCTGTGGGAAAACGCACACGCACACACACACACACACACACAATGTAATATTCCCCCGATAGTCCTTCAGTGTTTACTTTTAATATTGTGAAATCAAAACAGAATGGGTGACTTACCGGTCTGCATCAATCTTTGAGCCTATTAGGAAACTATGAACGACAGAGAAGGAAAACGTTTTTGGTTAAAATATGAAAGTACACCCAAGGTCCATTAATACAGTGCATTAAACATATGGCACCACATTAAACTATACCATAAACTATAGTCTAATTAACAACGCTAATATATATGACGTATACAGACACACACATTCACGCAAACACACAAACATGCATATGAAAACACAACGTGTACAGCGACACAAACACACACACACACACCACACCTCGGTGTGGTGTGTGTGTGTGTGTGTGTGTGTTTGTGTCGCATGTTTGTGTGCACGTTTCTAGCGCTGTGTGTTTCAGACACAGCTGTGTGTTTCATGTTTCAGAGCTGTGTTTCAGAGCTGTGCGCTCTGTCCTCACGGTGGGTGGATGAGCTTAAGGTCCGGGGTGTCGTCCTGGGTTTTTGGTTCTTTGGCACAGTAGATCTTGCCGTAGACCAGCGGGTCTCCCATCGACTGGAAGATGGAGACCTTGGTCCTCTGGGCCTGCCCCCCCACCTCACATTCGAACGTGTAGTTGTCCACCACCTCCTGTGTGAGGCCAGAGGCAGCGAAACGTGTTACCGGTTACACCACCACTGTCATGCCTTGGACAAGCCTGATTACTGCGAAGTGGGAACACGTTCAGATTCAAAACACATTTGGAATTTCCTGTTTGGATGGAGCAATCTGCCACATAGATATATATAGATACACTTCATATTTACTTCAAGAATCCATGTCAATAAACATGTGGTCACCAACCCTCTGTTGAGTGTCCTCGGTTCTAATTTCATCTGTTTGCTTAACGTGAACTACAAACTTAAAGAAGGTGTGGCGCGCAAGACTCGAGAGTTGTAAAGAAAGAGAGCAGAAAAGCGTGGAAGAGAGCAGGACTTTGAAACTAAGCAACCAAAAGCTACCTACCTACCCCTCTGCTCCCTCCCTACCCACAGCTCTGCGCCATTTCATGCACCTGCGATTGACAGGCAAGACGGACTCCCCGAAACCAATCACAGAAGAGATGCTCCGATTGGTCAGAAATGAGCCGGTCGCTGTCTAAAATCTAAACCGGCTCATACAGAGACCGGCACAGTCAACTTTATACAGATATTCTCATAGCTGACGGACGGCTAGGATATTTCTAACAATTTACAACCAAATAAAAGTAAAGCTCACCCGTTGCACCTTTCATTCACAAATTCCTAAATCTCAAATCTTAAAGTTGATGTATGATGTTGAATGGGATTCCCTTTTTTTGTTTCTTTAGTTTGTGTGTTTTAGTGTGTAATAAATTCAGGTATTAGTGAATCACTGAATTTCAGACGCGGGCATCTGAACCGCGCTCGATACCACAACCGAGCGGCGCCGTCACAGCGGACCCGTTAGCCGGCGACTAGCTGCGTGTGCTAGGGGGACGTACCTCGGCGGGCCAGATGACAGTGGGCTGGGGGTCCTCCAGCTGCAGAGACCGCTCAACCACAGCAAACTTCTCCACCTTGAGAGGACGCAAAAAGGCAACGAACCGTGTCAGCCATGATGAACATAACGACCCACGTTGGGAAGCGGGAGTTTGGTAGAGCATCTCACAGGGTTCCCTTTCTTAAACAACGACCGCAAGGACTTTTCAAGGACTTTCCAGGCCCAGTCCCCTCAAATTCAAGGACCCAACACAGCACAGTTTGAGACACGGATCAAGGTTAATTACGGTTACAACACTGAGAATTTTTAGAATGGGAATCAGCAGGCTTTACAGAAGCTCACAGACAACAATGAAAAAGAGAGGCTTGAATGTGTGAAGACTTCTCAAATGTGCTGTAGCCTATTTACTAACGTTAATTAAAAGATATATGTCAAAAGAACTTCAACTTCTATTCTTGCACAAAATATATAAATTCAAGCACTTGAAATGACCAAATGTCTACCTATCTAAGGCCTTTATTTTTTGTTGTTGTTGCTCAAATTCACAAACTTCTGAAAAATATTCAAGGACCCGTGGGAACCCCTGGACTCCTGTTGGAACAGCACTGACAGCACAGTACCGTAAAGTTAGCTGTAAACACTCTGGGGCTCAGCGCGTTGCCAGGTGATGTCACTTCGCATACAAACAGCACGGAGTGACACCGCCTAGCGCGAGCCAATACATAAACAGATATGGTAATCACCGGAGACCGAGCTGAATTCAGCGCCAGGCTGATCTTTGAGCTACAGCCTGGTATGTGTGTGTGTGTGTGTGTGTGTAGCTTACGTACATCTATTTCCCTGGGTACAGTTAGCTGGCAGCTGTTCTGTTTCCACATGTCCACACACTAGAAAAGATAATCACACGGAGAGAGAGAGAGAGAGAGAGAGAGAACAAAGATCAAGAGGTTGTTTTACACACACACATACATATTTTATTCATATGTACATATAAAGAAAGGAAGTAATAAAACAATCAGAATCCAGGCATCGGTGTGTGTGTGCGTGTGTGCGTGTGATGACCGCGAGGGCCCTGCGTACGTTTCCAGTCTTGGAGATCTTGAGGTCGATGGCGGGTGCTGGTTTCCTCTCCTTCCTGCGCTGTAGGTAGTCATAGAGACGCAGCTGTGGCGGCGTTGGCAGGTGAGACAGTTCCTGCTGTCTGTTGAGCGACGCACGCGAGTGCCTCTTAAAACATCTACACACGCACACAGAGACACACACAGAGACACACACACACAGAGACACACGTTTTTGATGGACATCCCATTTGTTCAGGGCTGTGTGTAAATTCCGGATGCCTTGAACATAAGGTCATTTCAATTTTAAAAAAACGTGGCTTTTGAACTATTTCGCAGATCACCACATTTACGCAGTCCATATATTTTTGAATGTAAATCGTAACCACCGTGTGGTCAATGAGTTACGCCCCCCACCATTCAATACATAAAGGAACAGTTTCGTCCCCCCGGTTATCCCATTGAAAACGCCTTCCGACCCTTGGATACAGTGTGTCTGGCGCCGGTGTGTCTGGCACCGGTGTGTCTGGCGCCGGCGTGTCTGGCGCCGGGCGTGTTTACCGTTTCATGGAGCGGGTGTTCATCTTCTGCTTGTTGTACAGCAGCCGGTTGGCGGTGCACGTGACGGAGATGGATGGGTCCAGGCACAGAGGCTCGGCCGTGGCCAGGAGCAACTGGCTCTCCAGCTGGAGCTTGTCGTCCTGCCGGTCACAGAGGGAAGCGGCGCAACTTCAGAGCAGGTAGAGGACACAGCGGGACACGCTGGCGGTTCAGGGTTCCACACCGAGCCGAAAGGCACCAGGGGTCCGTCCTGAACCCTGACCGATTTGCGTGTCTTCTAAAATGACTCAATAGTAGGATGTGTGTACATTGAGCTGTGGGCTGTAAGAACCTATGATGGCTAGATGATTCCCCCAAGACCATAATAACATGGTTGTTTTTAAGCATTAATTATTCTCCGATGAACAAATTGTTTTTAATGAGTGGTATTGTTGCTTTTATTACTTTCACTATGGCAGAAGAGTCTGACGATCACCATTATGTAACGCAGCCTGTAAGATCAACCCAGCTCACTAAACACGTCATGTCGTTTCAATGAGATGTCTATATTCGTGCGGTACCAGGCGTGAGAGTGTGTACCTGTGTCCATTTGTGGTGGTCACTGGTCATGGCATGGACATCACAGATCAGAGTCTAGACAGGTCAAAAGACAGATTATGATTATTATCACAAACTGTTGAATGCTTGGCTGTCGTCTTACCCGTCCCTGACCTCGCCTGATTAAAAGTCCCATCGGAAGATTGAATTCACCTCACTGAATCAGATAGCAGTTTGACATTTACACACCAGTGCCAGAGTGACAGTTTTAGCACTCTTTCTCACAACATTACAGGCTACAGACTGTCGAGAAAATCATAGTATCGTCACATCATTACACAATACCGCTTCTACTTCCAGGCATCTCTTCTAGTAAAACATCCTGGTCTGGAATGCGACTGTGTCATCTTCAGTCCATGCCGTGTGTGTGTGTGTGTGTGTGTACAGGATTATTTCCACGGGGCTGTACCTGCATGGTGGGTCTGAGCAGGATGTGTCTGCTCTGGTAGGAGGGCATCTTGGCACTGCCAGACTGTCTGAAGTCCCTGACCTCCACGATCACACAGCCACAGTGGAAGATGTTCACCTGTAACACAGCAACTCATTTCAACGGAGAGCAAAAGATAATCGGGTGTAAAGAAATATAGATAACTGATGCTTTCGTACTGTCTGCAGAGAGATAAAACAATATGGACAAACTGTGCATGTGACGCAATGCACAACACAACAAGAAGAGCGGTTCTCAAGAAAGCTGCAATCAACAATACCAGGGGGCCATGCAATCGGCCTGTTTCGAATGGGCAGATTTGGAACGGGCACATGACTAGTTATCATTAATTAGCAGGTTGGGGGTTGGGCATGTTGCTGCGGGATGCCTTCAGGTAAGTTTGCATTGGGGGTTCAAATTCCAAACCCAGAACCTGGTCGGCTGTGAGTCAAGCAACTCTAACCACGAGCCTCTCCTAGCCAAACCTAAAGTAACTGAAGAGTGTGGGTCCTCTACAGTGACTCCAGCACAGCGTGTTACCTGGGACTTCTCCAGCAGGTCGACCAGGATGGGGGGCAGCTCCTCGGCGTCCAGATACTCCAACAGCTCTGCCTCTTCATACGGTAGCCGGACAGTCTCAGAGTCTGCAGACGCCACCCGCACAACAAAAGTATTTAATACTTAGATGACAAGAGTTATATAGATTATTTTTCTGTATTATTATAATTTTTATCCATGTTTGATGTGAATCTTCTATGTGAATATATACTGTATACATACAGTAAAAATAAAAACACACACACACACACACACACACACACACGTGTATGTCATTGTTTTTAGCACAGATATGTCAGATATGAAGGGCCGGGTGGAGAGAGGGAAACCCGACCTACACTCAAGTAAAGTTGGTCTTCACGTAGTTGCGGACAGCTCTGTGAAAACACACAGCTGCTGTTTACATGTGTCAGCACTTCTGCTTCGGACGCCCGCAATTTGCATTACAAGTTGAGACGCTGCTCTAATTTCAACGTGGAAAGGTTGCCTTTCCCAGTTCCCATAATCCTCTGCGCTGTTTCTTTCAACGCCTGCCCTGAAAGTGAACTAGAGGCGTGACTGTTCTCACGTTCCTGTTCGGCGGACATTCACACAGTGAGGCGTGGGGGTGCGCCCCAATAGTTGCTCTCAATCTCGCTTTTCTAAATCTGGAACATTCTTCGCCTGAAAGTGCATGAAAGACACATGCAGCCTTTACCATTAGCAAGTTTGTGCTGCACTCTAATCTGTTCTGCATGTAAGGCTGTTTAGTTTAGATTAAAGTTCTGATAACTGATAACTTCTAATAACTTTTTTTTGAACACTTTGAACTGAGTGAATTGGTTTGGGTTTCAGATCAATTGACGAAGGCCTTTAAGTGTACGCATCACACATTTGGTAAATGGTAAATAGATTGCATTTATATAGCGTTCTGATCCAAAGCGCTTTACATTGCCGCACATTCACACACCCATTCATAAACCAACGGTGGAGTCAACCATGCAAGGCAACAACCAGCTCGTCGGGAGCAGTTAGGTTTAGGGACACCTCGACACTTAGCGAGGGGGAGCGGGGGATCGAACCGGCAACCTTCTGTTTGCCAGACAACTGCTCTACTGTCTGAGCTACTGCCACACATTTCTTACCAGATCCGTTCTTGCCGCGGAGCATGAGGGAGTAGCCTTCATTGCCTGGATACAAGTTGACTACGAGGCAGGGCACGGACTCCTGAGACACCAGCTTCTCCAGTAGATTCACATTTCTTCTCAAATTCTGAAAGAACAGCAAAAGACAGTGGAAAACAAATTGACATAGAGCAATGACATAATAACACTTGGACTTTATGAAAAGTTTCAAGTTCATAATGTTAACAATAGTACAATCAAATGTGACTAAATAAGTTCAATAGAATATTATTCCTTCAACTTTAAATACGCAAGCAATGCCAAAGATGACAAATTGGTATTTAATAAATGTAATTTCTTTACTAGAGTGATTGTTGTAACCTCGAGCAAGTTCAACATTTTGTATGCAAGACAATTGTACAGAAATGCCAGCACTTTCAACATGTGTAACAATTCATCAGGATTGACAAAAAGTTACTTCATATCAATAACCATCCTGTACATACCAGTATACATCCTACCTTTAACTCTGGCTCTTTTTCACACTCCTCCAGGTACAGCTCATAAAGCTTCTGATACAAACTTTTTCTGCCACCAGATAAAATTCTTCTTTTGGCGGGTCGTTGTCGAGCACTTTCAACAATGTACTGAAAAATTGATCATATAATAATATATATTAATTCATATCAATGGCATATGCGGTGTCATAATAAGCATGCGATGTTATGAATGGGCGTAGCAAACGCTAGGACCGTTTAACCAGAAACGCTTACCTCGGCTCGATCCAATGCATATTCTAAAACTTGTTGCTGGGTGAAATGAAAAGGATATTTTATTACAGCTCAATCCTGACTAAATATGTGAAAATATACGTTTCGGCGCCAATGTGTGTTCGACGCGAGAGGTTATGAACTCACCATTGTGGTCCACCGCCAGTTGCAAGGCGAGGGTCGGTAGACGATGCTGTCCTTTCAGCCCCACACTGTCACCTTCCTAATGAAATCATTCACACCCTGTGGCGAACCATAGTGCAAGTTATGTGATGCCTTGCGACAAAGCTGCTATAATAACATCCATACACCAGGTGCACACTGGAAGAAGTTAGACTCACAACACCCAACACAGTCCCGCTATTAAGTCAGCTCAGATGTCAGCTTCAGCTAACGAGCCGTCGTTGGACGTCCAATGAATAATAGTTTTAGCCAAGTTGTTTCATCCATCACAAATATGTTTATAATAACACGTGGTGTGGCAAATGGCATATCAACATGACGTACTGGAAAAAGACCCAGTTTGTCTACGGCAAAGCAAAACCGGCAACTGAGATTATAGTGGTGAAGGGTGTGCGATTGTCTTGACACAGCAACAAGCTCTTTGATGCTGCTGGCTAATGCTGCTATCGTTAGCATGCTAGCCTGTTCCATAGAGATCTGCAAGTTATTATCTGGCGTATATATAATTAGAGCCCCGTGCCAACGATGCGACACACGTTTGGACACAAAGGACGGACTTGCCTATTAGGTTGCATAGCGGACGACCGTAACTCCAACGCACGAAAGAAATGTAAAGGAAATTTCAGTGTCTTCGTTGAAAAAAAGTCGGAGCAGCAGCCATTTTCTTCCAGTGTAACAACAACAGCTGAACTTCCGGTGTGGGCATCGGTGGGCGTAACCAGGGACGACGCAGGTCCCTGGGGCCCTACAATAATCACACTCCACTGTATGTGCCATTATTTTCTGCTATGAAATTATTAATTGCTGTCTGATTATTGATAACGTTCAACTCATATTACTTAATTCATTGTTCGTTCATTGTTCATTCATTCAAATGAGTCCGATCACTCTGTTTAGTTTGAATTTTACTTAATTCAAATTTGAATTAAGTGATGATAATAATAATAATAATAATAATAATAATATATTACATGTAATACTATATAATAATATTATATGAATATGATATGGTTATGAATATAGTTGTTATTGTTATTATGGTGGTGGTTGAGCCTACTGTTAATACAAAGTGAATCATGTGCGTAGGCCTACAATATAATTACAATAACAATTCATTGTTAGAGAAAATTCAACTTGAACTACTCCAGAAAATAATACCTATAGGGTAAAAAGACACAATTAGGCCTATGTAGTAATCAGAGGACATTGGTCCTTTATTTGCCACACGGTCGACACTTCAACCACACACTGTGAGCGGCGACACACACACACGCAATTATTGGCGTCGCCGGTGGAATGCCTTCTCTGCGTTTATCCCATCCTGACCGTCCTCCCCCAGGGAAAGCCAGGAGCAGTGGGCAGCCATCAGTAAGGCGCCCGGGGACCAAGTCCAAGCGCTCAGTC
>OMKP01024886.1:0-10180 GCA_900302375.1 Bathygadus melanobranchus
ACACACAGTGTGAGAGAGAGAGACACATACACACACAGTGAGAGACACACACTCACACCCACAGTGAGAATGAGAGACAGCGAGATCAGGTCTGTGTGAGAGAGAGAGAGACAAGAGAGAGAGAGAGAGAGAGAGAGAGGGAGAGAGAGAGGGTGAGAGGGTTAGAGAGCGGAGGACTGTGTGATCACGGCAGATTCATCACCCGATGCTTAATTAATACGATGCAAATAAGGGCATGTAAAAGGCGTATAATGTGTGAGGGAGATGCAGCGGCCTAATGGGGGCCCTGTGTTCTGTGTTTATGACTAATACAGTAGCCACGCTGCCTTCGCTCTTGCTGGCGCGGGTTCTCAGCGCGGGTTCTCAGCGTCAGCTGCGGCGGCCGCCTCGCCGGCTCCATATTTCATGCGGCGTCCTGCCCGCATGCATTCTTTATGTTCCCTTCGCGTCGGGCCGTCAGATTTCCCTCGACGCTTTATGGGGGGGCCCTGCTTTCACCGCAGTGTGATACAGTGTGTGTGTGTGTGTGTGTGCGCGAGTGGAATTGATGCTCATTTTCTCTCCGCGAACGTAGCCCCGTCGTTGGAGTTCTCCGGTTTTTTCCTGGTATCTGCCGACTCCGTCTGTCGTCTTTGTCGCTGTCATCCTAATTGTCGTCAACTCCTTTTTTTAAATATTTTCTAATTAGTGATATTACATAACATGCGCCGAGCTGTAATTCAAAACTCCCCTATCTGTGATGAGATAACGAGGGAACTGATCTACTCACAATCTCCTCAAAGAGCCTGAGCGGCTAATTCAACGCGACATGTGTCCGCAGAGCGCGGAGGGGCAGCTAGCTAGCGTGGCTATCGAGGGGCCCATATCAGCCGACCCTCGTACATCCTGATGCGTTTACAGCCACCGACTCATAATTACCTGCAAATAATGCAGTTTACGGCAGCCGGGCATGGGTAGGAAGCAGCCATTACAGGAGTGCAACAGTGGGGAACACCTGCCTATTAATTAACGGCAGACGCTAATGAAGCTATTCCGAGCCACTGAATACTGTGATTCAAATTAACAACCTCGCTTCAAAATACCTGAGAACAGACATCCTACACACACAGGAGAGCTGCCCACCTCAACTTCCTGTGCTGCTGACAAAACACGCTTGCCGTGGTTTGTCTTGAGGCGTGAACGCCTCAGTGAATCATCTGCTAAACAGGACAGCGCAGGACGAAAACTAACTATCAGTACAACGCTGGTATTTTAGACCGGTGGGGAAGTGTGATATAAATAGCCACTGTGGGTAGTCTAGTGGTAAGGGTGTTTCTGGGTTCGATCCCCAATGTGTGCAGTCTAGCTGTGGGCGTCCTTGAGCAACCCCCCCTAACCGCTCCTTAATGGCCTGTATCTGGATTCCCCCTGCAAGACACTTTGGAACACGGTCTGCCCAATGACTGAATAACAACAGCGCTGAACGGTGCTCACGTACCGCATTGTCAAAGAAAAGGCTGGCCTGCCATTGTGTCGCTGTGTGATAACGTGAGAGAATGTTTTTTTGGGGTTCGCTCGTGCGGCTCATCGGGTATTCTATAGCTAACTGCCTTAACGCTTACTTTAATGTTTCTAATCCTGCCATGCCCCGACTGTCTTTAATGACTGCTTTAATGTCTGTTAGTAAACCGTTCCTCCTACAAGCTTAGTTAAAGCTGGTAAGCAAACCAGCCAACTCTCACTCTCTCTCCCGCTCTCTCTCTTTTCCTTCATAAACTAAATGACTTTATCTCCCTAAAAGAATAATTCATTCAATGTGGAGGAAAACATATCAAATATTATGGCTTTATTATTATTGATTTTTATTTTGCTGTTTAAGAATTAGATCGGGATTAGTTGGGGAAATGCTTCTTGGGAAGTGTCGTTCTGCATTCTCATGGTGAACAGTATGTTAGACTTTGAGCGCATGGTTTCCTTCAGCGCTGGTTTTTAGAACGCTGCCGGTAGCGTCACAACGCTACTCTGAGCTCTGGATTCCGTGTGTTTCTGTTGGTAAATCAATGATGAAAGGCCACGCTGCAGCTGCACACACAACATTGATGATGAAACAATGCATTCTGCATCCATAGCACGTAACCCTAAACCCCTCTCCATTCAAATGTATTGATTTAAAGATTTAAAGACACACACCCCAACGACCCAGGAACAATGAAGTGTCACGTCGTTCGCAAAGGTTGAAGATGTTTGGGGGGATTTGTTGCCGCTGAATCACCAAATCGACTACAAGCAACGCTCCTGATGTTCTTTCTGTGGATTTGGGGGATTTTCAGGGGATTTTAGGCAAACAAATGACAATTTCACTCCCATCTCTCCTTGTACGCAGCATAGGCTTGCCATATGTCTAATGTTTGTACTTCCTCCTCCTCCTGCTTCTCCTCTTTCTCCTCCGCAGCCGGGACCACGTATATCTTCGGTAAAGGAGGTGCCCTCATCACTTACACCTGGGCACCCAACGAGCGACCGAGCACGCGTGCCGATCGCCTGGCCGTGGGCTTCAGCACCCTGCAGAAGGACGCCATCCTGGTCCGCGTGGAGAGCACCCACGGGCTAGGAGACTTCCTCCAGCTGCACATAGTAAGACTTTAAGATCCAAAACGTTACACGTATGACATTCCCCACGCAAAGACATTAACATAATGGAAGAAGTAAAAAGTAAAAAATAATTAGATGAGGTTTACATCCAAATAAGCCCAGTGCGCACACACCGTCAATCAACACAGAATAAGAGATTCTAGCCTAAACATGTTTTAATCAACGCTCATTCAAGGTAAGCAGGCAAAGGAGTGATTATTACTTTAATAACGAGCGTATGTAGCAGCCACAATGGCAAAAGCACTCGCTTTTAATAATAACAACGCGTGGGTCATTTCTTTCCAAAACATAAATAGACGACACTTATTTAGGGGCCGATCGCAACAGAACTTCCGTTTGACGAGCGGGGCTGCTCCGTGCCTATAAATATTGGCATCTTTTTAATGCACGGTCAAAAAATACGTGAGGCGCATGGAAAGAAGTCTGCTCAGCACTCGCTGTACCACAGGAAAACAACCGTCAAGTGGGTCTGCTCAGGGGTTCACGAATGACCTGTCGTGCTGCCGTGAAATTCCACACGACATTTTACGTAAGTGGCCATTTTGTTTTCTTTGGCTGATTTAAAGTATTCCCATACTTTTGAAGCTTTCGGTCAGGGGGAATCTTTACAAGTCGCCTCTTAAGTAGGAGACTCTGCCGTAGCTGCCATGTTTATTTTTATTTTTAAACCTGTAGGTGTCGACAGGAGCCGAGCGATGACAGGAGCGGAAAGCGGAAAACACAATCACATTAGAGTGATACCGAAGTAACACATTTATTTCAACAAATTGAATTTAACGAGTTGCATTTCAGAAATTAAATCAGATAATAAAATGCCATCGCATTTTCCGCATTGATGTCATCGCCGGGCCTCGGTGAATCATGGCATGTAATTGTTGTTTCTGTTCGTGATAATGTGAATAACTACGTCATTGGGCGATTGACGTTAACGGTTCCCATGATTTTCTTTTGCAGAAACAGAGTTGACCGTGCGCATGAAGCAGCGCTCGCTAATATTAGACGTTTGACGAATGTGTTCTCCTTTAATAACACTGTTGGATGACTCATGTTTTCTATTAATCCTTTTGATGAACTAAAGGGGGAAATGAGCCAAAAACAAACCTCTTTACAAATTGCAGTTTACAAATTACACAAAGTCATATGACTAAATATTGCGAACATAACTATAGTATAGTACTATTACTAGTACTAGACCATTTAGGGCATTTGGCAGATGCTTTTATCCAAAGCGACTTCAGTACATTTGTCAAAAGAGTGAAACTACAATATATCGCTGACGGTACAGAAAGAAGAACAAGTTTCAAGCACTCATGATTGCTAGTTTAATAGAACAAGTTTCAAGCACTCATGATTTTTAGGTTAATAGAACATAATTGCTAGGTTGACCCCTTGCTGTAAAACAGCAAGGTTGTCAGGATTCGATGCTGCACAATGCTAAGTACTACTTCAAGTGCTGGGACGTACAAACATACAGGATGCTACATAATGCCAGTACTATTTTTACCAATAACAGTAATAGCAATGATATTATTACGATGAATAATAATTGAATTAGTGAAAACCAATTTTCCTTCGTTGTATTAATTCACAGATGAGCAGAGTGCAGTCTAGAAACTATCTCCAGTAAACAGAGCTAACTAAGCCCGACAGCCGCCACAGACAACATGATTAGCTAATCAACAATGTTTCAGCTTCCAGTTCATGAAGTCAAAAGAAGAAAAAATTAACAAACAGCCATCTGTCTCTATTGTTATAAAATATAAAGGACAGCTTACAAGTAAATAGACTTGTGTTGCGCTCTGGTGATAATCTGGGGGAGAAACGCGCTCGCGGAGGTACCAGGGGTCGAATCCTCCACAGCTGCCTCCTCCGCCCTGCCTCTCCTCCGGGGAAATCAGCCTCTCCACCCGTGTGCGTTGCCCCGGGACAGATGTGTGCCGCGCGGTGACGACCAGAAGGGATATCTGTCAAATGGCTGTGACTGCTGTAATAATTAAAACAACATCTGTTTCTAAAACACTGATGCTACCAACGCCGCGTCAGGGCTCGGGTAGCTCTCTGTTTCTATTAGTTAGATTAGAGTTGAATTGGTATTGGAATTAGAATTGGTATCGTCACTTGAATATGAATATAGAAATGGGATGTGCAAATAGAATTTGAATGTAGAATACAAATGAGTATATGGAATTACTTTTATAATTAATTATAGAATCGCCATTAGATCTGCAGTATAGAATATCAAATACGGAATTGAAATGTAAAATAGCATTGCGTTGGTAAGAGAATGGCTGCGTTCGTCTGCAAATCCACAGAAATACAAAACAAAACCCTATTTCAATGAGATAGCTATAAAAAAATAATGCAATAGTTGTCTCTATTGCATTCCCTGTCTCTCTCGGTCCCTCCTCTCCAGACTAGTAGTAAAGTTGTTGTTGTGTGGAGTAAGTTTGACAGATGGTGAGGAGGGGGACGTAGGGTGATGGAGTGAGCTTCAGGATATTGACACGGTGACCTTTGGAGAATGTCTGAGTGCTGTGTCATCGTTACGCTGCATCATGATTAAAGACAGAGCATTTCTGTCCTTTTAAAACCGTATGACTCGTGCGAAACCCGCTCATTAACTCCATGTCCATGACGACGGAAAGTTCACGCCGAGTCATTAGGAGCGAACACAAACAGAAAACAGATAAAACGATGATAGACATCAACAGTGAGCTGTACACTGATAATAAAGATATGATAAAATACACAACGTACCTTATTAATCCCAGATGGGAGATTATTATTAAAAAGAGGAATGTATAAAAATACTACAAAGCATATACTGAATATATACAGAAATATGTAGACATGTAAGTGTCAGGTAGAATACCAAGTCACATGAAAAGAAAATCCGACATAAATATTAAATATTATAAATATTATATATATAGGTCCGGATCGGCTAATCACAGCGGACCTACCTAATTATAATTAGACACACCTGTGTGTCACCGGGTGTTGTGCAACTTCAAAGGGTGCAGCTGTTAGAACCCAACTCCCGTGTTCCTGGTAATTTGGGTGAATGAAATGGTAATCGGTGAGGTGGTCTGCCCAATTGAGACCACCGCTCCCCCGTATATCGTCGTTCGGTAGAAAGCAGCAGAGAGTCTCGGGTCCGAGAGGCTGACGAAGATGTAGCGGTTTCTAGATTCTTCTCAATCTTTCAAAACGCCCCAAGGACGTGGAAGTTACTAAAGCTGCCATGACTAAGATGGTGGATTGTTCTTCTTTTGTTGTAATATACATTTTATTTTATTTTTTTTTGTTTTCTGAGCTCATTCTTGTATATGCCAATATAAACAGTGTAATTGTCTTACAATATTGTGAGAGCTTAATTAGGAAGGTTTTTATGCTCCACTGTGTGTGGGTAAATGGTAAATGGATTGCATTTATATAGTGCTTTTATCCAAAGCGCTGTACATTGCCTCACATTCACTCATTCATACACACGTTCATACACCGACGGCAGTATCAACCATGCAAGGCAGCAACCAGGTTGTCGGGAGCAGTTAGGGTATATATATATATATATATATATATACAGTATATACATACACAATATGAAAAATGATAGAATACTTGGGAATCGGAGGAAATCTAGGCTTGTATATCCAGAGAGATGGCGTCAAAGCGTTTTAAAGCTGCCCTCCGATGGGTAAGACTGTAAACCAACGCCCGGTACAGGCTAGAAACAATACGACACTCCATGACGAGTACACCCTTCAATAATTAACCTTGGAGCAGCCGCCGGGTTAACGGGCAACATCTGCTGGCCAGAGGCCGGTACTGACACACCGTCACATGGCGCGTAGCACCGCGACGAGCGCTCATCCACCCATGCTACGTAACGTAGCGGTTGGGAAGGAGTCACGCATTGCAAACGCTTACCGTTAGCAATTGACTGTTGTTTGTACCGAATGTTTGTCTGTGATAGACGGAGATCCGTGTAGGACTCGCGTGTAAGAGATACATATGCGTGCGGCTAGCAGGATCCAGGCACTATTTGGCAGAGGTGCGCATATTTGGGTCAGCCATACGAAATCAGATTAGCGTGACGAGGAAGATGAGGAGGAGGCAGGGGGATTATGCTGATTCTCCAAAATTCAGCAGCAGGAGTCTGTTGTTCCTGTGGCGAACAAATTCACACACACACACACACACATATGCATACTCTCTCATATACACACACGTGCATATACACACACACACACTAAATAATAATAGCTCCAGAAAGTAAACTATTTTTAACGGATGAATGTGATACAAGCCTGGTAGGGAGGCTCAGGTGTGTGTGTGTGTGCGTGCCTGCGCGTGTGCGCGCCCATATGTGTGTGTTTGTCAGACACTCGTACTCACAAGGCCCCTGCCTTATGAGCACGAGTGTCGAGAAACAAACAAGGCTGGTGTATGTGTTTTTCCCAAATGAGTTGCTTACAGGACGCAGGAAGGCTGGCAGCGCAGGTAACGGCGTGAGGCAGAGGCCCTCTCTGTAGTCCTAATGAAGGCTTCTGTATTCACGCTCTGCAGTGGTAAATACAGGTGCTCCGGCACTCTGAAGCAGGCAGAGCTGGAGCACCGCAAGGGCCTCTCACTGCCTGTCCAAGGACAGGAGGAAAACACTGACATGACTCACTGTGTTTCAAATATAAGCGCGCACATGCAGTATATATTTATGCCTTTAGAGTCGTGAGATGTAGATATATTAGTATGGTAAAGGATAATAGAGTAAAGTATTGTAGTAGCTGTACTATTGTCGTGTGTAATGCAGTACAGTATACAAATGTAGCGTAGTGTATTGCGGTTTAGACTAGAGTTTTGCTAAATGTAATAACACCCTTTGAGCTGACTTTGAGAGTCATGGCCTTTTTACACCAAAGTTGGCGCGTATACGCAGGTTTTTTAAACACGGGAAACCCCCCTAAAAATAGGCGATAGACTGCTTTCCCGTTGCCAGCTGATTTGCTAATAGACGAGACGATGCCTTTTTTTACTGGTCTGTCACGTTAGACGACACGAACGCGAGTGCCGATCAGAGCCGGAGCCGATAAATACCTGTCACTATTGCGGAGTCGTTTGTCCCGGGAATGAATGCCGATTGTAACCTTTCCCAAAAATGACAAAAGCCAGATTTTAGCGGGTGCTTGTGGGGTTTTTGTCCAGTGGGAAAGGGGCCTCAGACAGAGATAGATAGAGATATTAGATATAGATGAAGAGATATAGGGAGATAGATAGAGAGAGATGGAGATAGACATATTAGGAAGGGATGAAAAGATAGAGATAGAGAGAAATGGAGATGGATAGAGATAGTAGATAGAGATTAAATGATAGAGATAGAAAGATAAATGGAGATGGATAGAGATATTAGACAGAGATTAAATGATAGAGATAGAGAGATAAATGGAGATGGATAGAGATAGTAGATAGAGATTAAATGATAGAGATAGAGAGATAAATGGAGATGGATAGAGATATTAGACAGAGATTAAATGATAGAGATAGAGAGATACATGGAGATGGATAGAGATAGTAGATAGAGATTAAATGATAGAGATAGAAAGATAAATGGAGATAGAGATATTAGATAGAGGTGAAGAGATAGACATAGATAAAGATATTAGACAGAGATGAAAAGATGCCACCCTTTGAGCTGACTGTCAGATAGATAGATGAAGATAGACAGAGATATTGAATACAGATGAAGATATATCGAGAGATAGATGGAGATATTAGGTAGAGACAAAGATAGAGACAGATAGGATGACGCCGAGTTAACACAGACACCGAAAATAACACCACCGCAGGAAACCAAAGGCTTTCTGAGCAGGAAGGGATAGTGCAGCTTTGAGAGCGGGGGGTGGGGGGGTATACATATGAATCCACGTGTAATACATTAGTCATTAGATAGAGGTCAGCAAAATGAGCGCAGCTCTTTATTCAAACGGATATCAGACCGGAAGGGATGTCTGAGCGGTTATGGTCTCCTGCTTCGACGCCACCGAGCCCATTCCCCCCCCCAGCGCTGAACACTCTCCACGCTTCGCTGGGAGAATACATTTGTGTCTTATGAAATATTGCTGAAAGAAGATGAACTGCGGTGACGTGAATTAATGTGGTGAAAAGGTTATTTGTAAGGACAGCTCAAAAAAGGGCTACTCAGAGCGTGTCTTGCCGCTAATGTGAAGCACTTTTGCAAAGTGAACCGGGATGTGAAGGCCGGGGCAAAGCCCAGGAGGGATTGTGATTGGATCACCGGGGATCCAATTAAACCATTTTGATTGGTCCGTAGTCGCCCGGTAACCCTTGCCTACTGATTACAGTCGAATTGGATCAGGGCCACAACTTAACTGAAATTAATTTCAATAGTATGCTGCGTTTTCAAAAGTGGGTCGATCATTGGCTCACGTCCACAGTATTGTAGCCAAAGGTACTGAAAAACAAATACAATCAAATGAAATGTTATCAAATTAACACAGGATTGTCACACAAGTCTGATTTAAGAGGCGACACGTTCTCATGTTTTCGTGAATAATCCTTCCCGTGAACAAAACACACTTGTGCACTCTGTCACAAAAATAAGACGTTGCTTTCTTATACCACAAAACAAACGTTGTGAGTGAGCTTCTGGGGACAACTCGGAGAAAAACTACAGCGTGAGAGAGAAATGTGCTTTTATTCCATTTAAAAGCCTGCCGTTGTGATTGAGTGGCATGTTGGTGTAAAAAGGAGAATTCAGGCGGCCAATAGCATGCATGTCTCGCTGGAGAGATTGTGCTGTGAAGGTCAATTACCCTTTTAGCTGCTCGAATGGTTAGCATGCGGAATACCTTTTCAATGGGATTCTAAGTGGTTTGGAACCAACCAATGCAGCATGAGCAGGGACCTTTATTTCACATTAGACATCCGACATAGCTGTTTATTTAGTTAAAAAAAAACAACGTTTTTTGCGAAATGCGTTCGCTTGACTTCTCGGGATCTGTGCGTCCTCTGGCTGCCACGTGTTATGCAACGCTAATAACGATAATTACAAAGTAATAACGATAATTGTAATGGGGATAGTATAATGACGATCATGATGAAAATAATAATGACCGCTTGCCCTCGACACATTTATAGCATTCCCGAGATTTGGACAATAACCTTGGGTAGTTTGGATAATAACCTTGGGTAATTTGGACAATAACCTTGGACAATTACCCTGCGTATTGCACGTGCAAAGCACTGGCGCGTACACCAGGCCTCACCTGAATGCACCGTGCGGTGTCCTTGTTCTTGAGGCCCGTGTGTATTATTAGATCTCCTACCTACTCTACCCTTCCATTGTGTGCCGTTGTACCAACGCCAGGCAGAGACCGTTCACGTGGCTCCGTGATGCCGTAGCCGGCACCGGCGCCGACCCCTCTGATAGGAAGATGATCGGAAAGAGTCTCGACGACCCAAATGAGTAGTCGGCGGGATTTATTCTGTGACAGAAGCGGCGGGGTCGCGTCGCGGCGGATCTACATCACCC
>OMKP01024906.1:7376-23545 GCA_900302375.1 Bathygadus melanobranchus
AGGCAGCGCCGGGAGCTGTCCCAGGAGCTGCTGAACCTGCAAGGAGTGCTGGGTAAGTTGGGCCACTCCGGCCCCTTCTCTCTTCACTATGTTTACAGAGGTTATCACCCGTAACACACACACACACAAACACACACACTACTGATAAACTGCTTTTAGCCACTCTATCTTCTGCATTTGTGTTCCGTTGCGCTGATAAACTGACGAGGGCTGATCTTGATTTGTGTTCAGTTGGCAGCAGAGAGCTGAAACTATTCGGGGCTGTGGCCAGTGATTTTCTTCTTTGTGTTTTCAGCAGCCTCCGCTGCTCATCTTAGCTGTCATATCTCCATCAATAATCTTTTCTACTGTGCTGCGTCATGCAGAAGTAGGAGAATTTTTTTTGTTTGTATTCATGTTATGTTGATACTTGATGCTTGAAGATTATTTGGGGAAAGAAATGTTGTCTCTGCACTTATTTTCCGGTGTATTTTAGCTTTTGTATATCATTAGGAGATGGAAACCATTTTTTTACATTTTTTTAGAAGATGACACCCCTAACTGTGGGAATGACAGCAGTAGGAATCATAACCACCCTATAATTACATCGTCTCTACTTCCTCCCCCTGGCTTATCCCCGTCGTCTGTATGTGTTGGGGGTCGTTTACTGTTCCCTCAAATTAAACCGTTGTCATCCTCTTCCCCTGGGAGCAGATACTTGACCTCTGACCCCCAGGGAGGAGGAAGGGGGCGGGGGCTGTTCAGTGATGGCATGCCCGATCACCTGAACCCTCACGGAAGCTTGGAGCCACGGATTTATGTGTGTGTGTTGTGTATATAGATGTAATAACCCCTTTTATCCTGCTACCCCCTTCCTACTACCTCCCATGCCCCCAAACCACAACCTCGAGACGCTCACGACTACTAACCAAGCTTTGAACGTCTCAGCACTTTCCCTCACGTGCTCGGCTGCTGTGGGAGGGTTCCGGACCCGTGGTTACCTCCGAGGGACCGTCTTTGTTGTTCTGTTTTTCGAGGAAGGGTTTAATTGTGCACGGCTCCCAGCTAGTCTTTAGTTTTTATTGACTTTCCAGCCGACGCTCCCGACAAGCCAGTGTGAGCTTGCTCCACCAAATGAAGTCACCTTTGCCACACAGCGACTAATTATAGTGTGCACAACAACATTATCTGTTTGGGAGCCGGCCCAGAGTTAAGATACACTACCTCTGGTGATATTCCGACCGGCAATATAAATGACAGGCACACTTGTGCTCGTAATGCATTCTCTGGGCCACATACCCTGCCACTGCTCTCTCTCTGGATCCCGTCCAACATGACTGTATGTTGAAGATTAAAACCTTTCTAGTCGTCGTGTTTTTTTTGAGTATAAGTCGAGCAGGGGTTTGTTGATGTATTTAGCTTGGCTTCTCCCAAGAAATCCCTGTTACACATGTCTGTGGAATGCCGGGCCATGAAGGAAAGCATTCCAGGACCTTGATGGATGGTTTGGCCTCAGTGGTGGAGACCAGCGCTGCCGCTGCCACCGCCTTCTGCTCTCAGCTGTATGAGAGGTCTGGCATGCCTGCTCGCTCAGAGGAGCTCACAAAGGACAGCCATTCAGTGGATGAAAAGGAAGGGGTCGGAGGTTAAGTTAGTGTTGGAAACCGGGGCTGAAAGAATTTGTACGTGTTGCGTACGCTGTCGTTGCGACCCCTGTAATCGCTGCACTTAAAGTTGTGATGTGTGGTTATAAAATGATCACTGTATGATTGCCCTGTTTATACAGCGCGGACCGATAACAAGTTAACAGTCGGGCTCCGTGTTCATTAAACAAGTTTTAATACTTTTTTAATATGCTTTTTTTTTTGTACAGTAATTAAAAGATAAATCAGTTTGTTGTGTTGCAATTAAAAGATAACCCGTTTTTAATTAGGTGCAGACTATAGAGGGTATCTGAGGTTATCATATACTACGTTGAACACTTTATTTCAGTCGAGCATCACAGTCTCTTACTTCCAAACGGGGCTTGTTCTTTTAAACACTGTCCCGCTTCACAATCGTTTTAATATCAAAATCACCTGCTCCTTACCGACCGTTTTGGCACTCTGTTGCTGCACACTCAGCTGTCATGCTGATGCCGTCACCTGGCCTGTGCCAGCGTGTAGAGAACCCAGCCCGCCTAGCAGGGGCAGCTGCCAGGCATCCAGTGGTATCAACACCGCATGCCTCGCGTGGAACATTAGGACTTTTTATCCAGAATATATAGAGGGCATGTGGCGCTTAGTTATTGAGTTTCATAATGGGAGTAATCATAAGCAGTAGCTGGTGGTAACAGCTGGCGAGGGCCGCCTGCACAGCAGCACAAAGGAGGCTCACACAATCCGGGCAACAACTGTATCTGGATTCTCACATTGTGTGGAAGCAAATGTGTATGTTTTGGGGTTTTTTTCATTAAAAAAAAAAATACAAAAATGTATTTCAAAGTGAAATGTAGCTCAACTGGTAGAGCGTGGCATTAACACCGCCAGGGTCGAGGGTTCCATTCCCACTGAGGGCCACCCATGCTAAGAACATGTGCACTCACGTTATTGTAAAGACACTGTGGAAAAATGTGTTGCCAGCCTCAGAGTGAGATGTAAACAGACGTGTGTGTGTGTGTTAAACATGTCCAGTGAGCTCCACCACCTCGTGTGAGCGCCTGGAGAAGGAGAAAGAGGAGGTGCGGGCTTCTCTGGAGGACGCCCTGCGGAGGCTCGAGGAGCGGCATCGAGATGAGCTGGCCCAGCTGGAGCTCAGGCTGCAGACCTTCTACCAGGCCGAGTGGGACAAGGTCCACCTCACCTACCAGGAGGAGGCCGACAAGTGCCGGACCCTCATGGAGCAGCAGGTTGGTCTCTCTCCGCTCTGCTGCTTATCACTGTGTGGCAATGGCTCCCAAAATAGCATAGACACACACATCTCTGAGTCTCCTGAGGACGTATTCAACTCCCATGTATGGATGCTTATTTTGCACCACAGCCAGGCAACCCCTCCCATAAGATATGCTAGCCATGTTGTCTGTGTGATCTCCTAATAGGACTTTTGAAGGGCACTTATAATGAACTTATTCTGACATACGTTTCACCTTTGATGAATAAAGATCCCCATGACTAATTTAAGCAATTGCATCTCATAACTATTTATTAAAAAATGTTGTTTTTGAAAAATGCCTTTGGGGAGCGAGTTTTTTATGTGCCGCTGTCTGTCAGGGTCTGCAGTCGTAATGCTCTGCTAATCCCAAACAGTAGAACCGTCTGCTGCCATAGTGAATAATTGTTCCCTGAGCAAAGTATTTTGACAA
Source organism: Bathygadus melanobranchus (assembly GCA_900302375.1). Lineage (NCBI taxonomy): Eukaryota > Metazoa > Chordata > Actinopteri > Gadiformes > Macrouridae > Bathygadus > Bathygadus melanobranchus. The sequence goes on from OMKP01024906.1 coordinate 10,696, forward strand.
ATTCTGTCAAGAGCGGTCTACCTTTGAAGCCAGATGTATCTCAGAGGCCCTCTTTTGACACTTCACTGTGACTTGCCTGGTCTTGATGCTCAGTGATGCATTTTACAAAATTCTTGGCTCCCTGTAATATTTGCCTTTGAATGTCCTCAACCCATGCGGCAAGAATGGAAACTGCTTTATCCTGATGAGTATTGATGTCTAGGTTCTAGCTGCTTTTTTTAACAAAAACATTCTTGTGTGGTTTTTGTTTATTTTAAAGATTAGGGACTTGAAAACAAACCATGAAACAACTAAGTTGGATCTTAAGGCCGAACACGCTGACCATTTGCAGGACATTGAACAACAATTTGAAGATTCTCTAGAAGGTGAGAGAAGGATGCCTTACTTTAAACCATTTCATCTCCATGAGGTGACTGTTCATGCATAATGTACGTCTTTGCAAAAGCTTGGCTGAGACATGCATTTGCTATTGTAAATTGTTAATAGCTCTCGCCCTTCATGTGCATGAAACTAAACAATCAAATTACAAGTGTTTTTTGGCTGCCTCCAAATAAATATCGTCCCCAACTATGACATTGAGTGCAGTGTGGCCTTTTTCTTGCTGCAAGTATTATCTTGAGTTATCTCAATGTAATAATAGGAGCCTCGAGCCAGAGTGAAAAGTGCCGATGAGTTGGTGTTTTATGCTGCGATATCGTCCTCTCTCTCTCTCTCTCTCTCTCTTAGAGCTCAGGAAAATCCATAGTGAGGATCTGCAGTCTCTACAGAAGACCATGAAAGAGACAGAAGCCACTATATCTGTAAGTTGCACTGTTTTTTTTGTGTGTCTCGTTATGGAGAAGTGATGGCATTTGGCATATCTCGATGTACAATGTGTATTTATGCAAGGTTACTGATGTGTCAACCGTTTTCTCTAATCGTCACCATCGCCCTCAGGGACGCATCCAGGAGCTGACGGAGGAGAACAGCACTCTTGTTGAGAAGCTCAAAGCCGAAGAGGAGCGGAGGAAACAGCTGGCGGGGAACAGCCAGGTACTATTCAGGACTCTCGCTTCACGATGAATGGTTGTTCTGTTATTGAGATGGCACTAAACTACAGTACTATCAGCTTATTGTGTGACCGTCACCAACGTCGCGGCAGGTAGATACTAGGCCAATTGATTGGTTGAATTGAACCAGCTGAAAACTGGTTCTCCTTATGAATGTTTTACATACATCTGTTTTAAAATGTATTTGGTGGGGCGACACAAAGGCTGTACCTGTTAGTGCTCTGACCACGTCGGCGACATGCCTTGTGGTGTCCCCCATTTAATTCCCAATCACCTGAAAGCACAAGTAAATGAAAAATACATCAAAAGGTATTTGGCTTTATTAGATTATTTGGCTTGGTGTACTTGGCTCTTAGGGTATTACCAGAAGCACACTGCATAGTAGAGTAACTCTCCTACTCTTAAGTTAATTTTCAGTGAGTGCTGGGGCTGCCACTTGTAATCACTTGAGAGTGGCTTTGCATGCTCTCTCTGCATTCTGGCAAGGCACACTAGCGTGATTAACTACCTCAAATTACCCTGTCACTTCACGTCAGCTGCAAATAGACCACAGCTAGCATTGTTCGCTGTTAATAATTAAAAACAAAACCATTTAACTGGACAAATTTGAGGTATTATATGTTGGTGAATTTGTATTACTTCCCATGGTGTTTGATTATTGAATGTTGAGTTTTATTTTATCACAATAGGCCAGTTTCAGCTCAATTGGCATCATAAACTGAACACATTCTTCTGGACGTTGACAGTAGTCTGGCGCCCCCTGCTGTCTGGGCTGTAGATGTATTGCTCTGTGATATTTATAGGGTGAGGGAAAACAGTTGGTGGGTTTATTGTGATGGAACGTTCTGTCCCTCCAGAGGGACTCCCACACGCTGTACCTGGAGCAGGAGCTGGAGAGCCTTAAAGTGGTGCTGGATATCAAGAACAAACAGCTCCACCAGCAGGAGAAGAAGCTCCTCCAGATGGACACAGTGGTGAGACACAGGAGCCCTACAGTCCTTTATTCATCCACAGGGACATGGTTACTGTCACAATTACTCTGGTTATGATGTATGAATAATGAAAAATAGATATAATATAGTAAGGCAATAAAATGAAATATAGAAAGAATATGCATATATATACACAAAATTCACATTTATATTTAGGGCATTTGGCAGACGCTTTAATCCAAAGAGACTTACAAGTACATTTGTCGAAAGAGTGAAACAACAATATATCGCTGACTGTACAGTAAGATAGAACAAGTTTCAAGCTCATAATTGCTAGGTTCGCATGAGCTATATAAAATGTACACAAAATATAAAATACATTTAACGTAAATAACCAGATGTGAAAATGCACATAGTATGAAGGCGGGTATGGAAAATGGTCCAAGTTAAAGTGAGGCTCTGTGCTTGATGGCTCATCTAATACAAACACAGACCGGGTTTTCATTGGCTGTGTTTATGTAGTGGGTGAGTTGTGTAGTCAGGTTCTGTGTGTTTTCCCAGGTGGACAGGAGTGTGAAGCTGGACGAAGGCCTTAAGAAGGTCCAGCAGGAGAATGAAGACCTCAAAGCCCGGATGGACAGACATGCTGCTCTGTCGAGGTGAAGCAAACCTTTCATTGTTCGCCATTAAGTATTAAAGCTTACTTGGCAACGCAAATGACCTATAGGTGTACATATAGCCCTGATGCAGGCGTGCATTAAAACTACTCTGAAAACCTACTGGGTATCTAAATAGGATTCCATTGTTTCGATATTAATTTAGCTTAAAAGTATAATAGGTGAGCATTGTGAGGACAAAGGAAATGTAATATTTGTGATTAGTTACTATTTAGTCGTGTAGCAGGCGATTTTCATCCAATGTGGCTTGACGAGAGTGAATACAGATGCATGTAATGAAGGAGCATGTAGGGTTAGGCATCTTGCTCAAGGATGCCTACAGGTAGACTGTGGACATTGGGGATCAAAGGTCAAGCCCAGAATTACCCTAACCACTCCCTCCCTCCCTCTAACCTAACCCCACCTCTGTCTAAGAAGTTGGCCTACGGCCCACACCTCTGCCCCCCTACCCCATGTCCGTGTTCCTCAGCCTCCTCCTAACCCGTGGGTCTGCCTCTGTGCTCCTGCAGGCAGCTGTCTACAGAGCAGGCGGTGCTGCACGAGTCCCTGCAGAAGGAGTCCAAGGTGAACAAGCGTCTGTCCATGGAGAACGAGGAGTTGCTGTGGAAGCTCCACAACGGCGAGCTGAGCAGCCCCCGCAGGGTGTCCCCCACCTCCCCCTCCCACACCAACAGCTTCCAGTCACCTCGCAGCTCCGCCCTCTTCTCCAGTCCGCCTGTCTCGCCCAGATAGCTACGGCTGGTCGGTTCTCCCTCCACTACCCTCACCACCACCACAACCACCCCTCTCTCTCTCTCTCTCTCTGGGCTTCCAGGAAGCAGACAGCCTTCCTGAGCTACCCGAGGTGTTCTCCTGGAACCAAGAGCCATATGAGTTTGACTCGTTTAACGACTGGACAACGCTGCCCCCCGATGGCTTCTCCACCACAACGCGATGGAACACTTGGGCACTTCCTCTACAGACGGGATTGTTGTTGTTTCAATGTCAAGACATTGTACAGAAATGAACGCTATTGCACAGAAGCACTTGACCAAGCAGGGCCGTCGCTGTCTTCTATGCCTTTCTTGTCCGATCATTTTCAGTACGAGGAAATCTCAGGACTTCAATGTAACGATACACTATTTTTGTTACTCTTGTTTTTGTAACTGTCGGTTTGTCCTCTCTGTGTACACACACACACACACACACACACACACACAGACACACAGACAAACAAAGGGTTTTCTCTGTAGACCAAAGGCAGGGTAATCTGCATGGCTGTGAATCCAAATATTACTGTTTCTTATCAGGACCTGCACATATTTTAATTGTAGAAATCCATACATCCCTATAGTTTATAAATCTCGTTAAAATTGCTTCACTGACTTCACGTTAATAATCACCTCCATCATGACACCATTGTGTCATCAGTCAAGCATGACACAATGACACTGCCAAGAACTACACAGAAGACGGTCCTTCTGATGTCCCTCATCATAACGCTTCACTTTGTCTCGTCAGGATGGTCTCAAGTTCAGAGGTTTGAGTCTTTGTTGGGAAACGAAAACCAGTGGCCTAATTCATCTTGTTTCTTATATTTTATTTGTTGTCGGGTAAAGGGACCAATCCAAATTTGTGTTTGTGCATGTGTTTGTCACAAATCGCCCTGCTGTACCCTTTCTGCTGCAGCTTCAAAATGTGTCTTCACAAGGAGTTTACGTGGAGGAAATATGAGCTTTACGTGTTGTCTGGCACGTGAAAGGACGACCTGTGTGGATGCTGGAAGTTGTAGGTGTGTTGACACTGTTAAAAATATGCAAATAAAGTAATGTATCTTATGTTTGGCTTTTTTGCTTTGGCTTTGAGTCGTAAATAAAATTGATTAATGATGAGTTAAGTGCTGTTGTACAATTGTATCTGTATATCAACATTTCAAGACTAGAGCTACGACAAAGTGCAAGGGATTCAGTTTACAGTGAAGAGGTGGAAAATACAGCAGGTGTCCCCATAAACCAAAAATAAGAGCTGGGATCTCAGTTCACATTCCACATACGGAGTCCATTAAAGCCTGTGTCTGCCAAACTGCTTCTCTCACTTCTCTCTCAAAGTTCCTGGGAACCGCGTTTCCACTGCAGGAACTACGAAGGGAACTTTTAAAGTTCCCCCCAGGAACTTTGAGCGTCCAGGAACCACGTTTCCACCGCAGGAACTATGAAAGTTCCTCGGAACCTGTTTCCACCACCGGAACTATGAAGGGAACTTTTAAAGTTCCCCTCAGGAACTTTGAGCGTCCAGGAACCACGTTTCCACCACAGGAACTTTGAAAGTTCCCCCCAGGAACCGCGTTTCCACCACAGGAGAAAGTGCAAGGGATTCAGTTTACAGTGAAGAGGTGGAAAATACAGCAGGTGTCCCTATAAACCAAAATAAGACCTGGGATCTCAGTTCACATTCCACATACGGAGTCCATTAAAGCCTGTGTTTGCCAAACTGCTTAGCTTTAAACCCACTTCTCTCTCAAAGTTCCTGGGAACCACGTTTCCACCACAGGAACTATGAAAGTTCCTGAATATTCAAAGTTCCTGGGGGGGAACATTCAAAGTTCCTCTTAAGTTTTCTTAATTACTGGGTAAAGTTCCTGAACTTTCAAAGTTCCTCTAAAGGTTCCTAATTACTGGGTAAAGTTCCTGAACATTCAAAGTTCCTGGGGGGAACTTTCAAAGTTCCAAATTCCTCTAAAGGTTCCTAATTACTGGGTAAAGTTCCTGAACTTTCAAAGTTCCTGGGAACCGCGTTTCCACTGCAGGAACATTGTTAAAGTTTAAACAACTCCATGTGCAAGTTCTTGATGGTTTTCTTTCCAGACAACAAAACATGTGTTAACTGTTTAAAAAATCTCCCTGCATATGGGACAATCTCCACAATAACATCTGTTCCACTTCCTATGGAAGCAAATAAGAGACATACGTATTTGTTATTATTCAGGTTTAAGAGTGTACGAGACAGTCTACTCAATAGCATGGTTGATAATTGAGATAATTTAAATAGATTCCACATTCCATCTTCATAAATTATGATTAATCTGGTTCTCTACTCCTTATTTCTTACTAATATGTAATCTGTAAAACAAATTCCTTTACAGCTGAATGAGATGAGAATTCTCTCTCCTCTTCCAAAACAAACCCCTAAAGGCTCCAACCCTCCCCCCATTATTTGCCTGGTTCTGCAAGTCTTTTCTTACTTATACAATGTTATATCACACTCATTTAATAAATATTGTGACATATTCCCTTCACCATGCAAATGAAAACACCCGATGGCAGCGTCTAAGGAAGCATTTTTTAATTATGTTCATTACAATCTACAACATTTTTGCAAAATGTACCTACGGTATATAACTTTGTGTCTCCAATTCTGTCTGGTATGGTACGTTGTGTGTATATACAATCTACTATACTTGCAGAAAATCATACAGGTTATGCTTTATTTGAGTCTATCCAGAGACTATGTTGGTCACCACGAACGTCTCGCCGTTCAGATTCTTGGCTCTGCACTTGTACTTCCCAAAGTCAATGGTCTCCATGTCTTCCACGGTGATGACGCTCTGAGAGACGAGGGTGGTGCGTCCCATCCCCCTGTTCACCAACCTCTTTGAGCCCTGGATGTCCACCGGACGCTGGCCCTGCAGAAGATTACGAGATTAAGGAGATTACAAGATCTTCTGCACCAATTGTTATCTGACACCGGACAATCAACATTTGGGACCATCTTTTGTTTAGGATTAGAAGTACTCCCCATAAATTGCCAGGAATTTCCCTCAGGTGACTGAAATAACTGCCTCAGGTGGTCTGTTGGGCTTCCTATCATAATAGTAGATTTTGGTGTTTGATTGAGTTTTACCTGACCAGGGTAGGACCAACTGAAGCTCACGTCCACATCGGGCTCCCCCAGGACGGTGCAGGTGATGTTAATGGTTGAACCTCTTCTCACAAACTCATGAGAGGCCTCGACATTCACAAATGGAGGTCCACTAGGAACTGTGAGAATGTATATACATATTATACTTCCATGCATGTGAGAGTTCATTCATTAACCTTTTATACAAAACACCTATGGTATGAATTAAGGTGTGATCCTATCTCTACCATATAACCATCATTTTAGCAACCAATCTGGGTTATTAATGAATCCTGGACAAGAACAAAGTGTTGCTTTACTCTCCACGTAGAGCATCTGGTACTTGGTGGAGATCTGAGGAGTGCCCTTGGTCACAGCCTTACAATAGAAGACTCCCTGATACTCTGGACCAGGCCTCTGCAGGACAAATCCCCTGGTAGGGTCATAAGTCACCAGGGTCCCGTTGGCTAGGATCTCCACCGGAGGGACCTCCTTGTGCAGGGACACCCTGGCCAGAGGGGTGGTGACGCGACAGGGCACCACAGCTGGCTTGTCTGGGCGCAGGTAGACGATCTCAAAGTGGATGGCAGAAGGGACAAAGAGGTTGTCCTTATCTGGTTGGACAGAGGGAGGTAAAAGCAGAATGACTCTTGCCAATTGATCCTAGGAGGTAAACTAGAGTAAAGCATTTTGATGTGGAGGGCCTTCAAAAACTCACCGGTGAAGTAGATGTACGAAGTAGAGCTTTGGTCTGGATCTTTGTGGCAATCCGCGCCGTCACAGAGTATGGCCCAGCAGCTGTAAGACCCCGTGTCGGCAGCAGAGGGCAATGTCAGGATCAGCTGGCTGTACTTGTCACTCTGCTTGACGCTGGAAGAAGAAAAACAAAACACATTTTTGGGACTTTTTATAATAATTCAATCACAGTCAACATAGAATAGAGCATGTGTGTGATATTTGGAAACTAACAGTAGAATACTAGTGTGAGTGTGGTTAAAGGTTTATAAACAACTTGCTTACAACTTTGTAGGCCTACCAAGGTTAGAAAATATGATGCTAGCATGGGTTAACTTCAAATGAAAAGTATGGAAACCAGTATAACAACAACATTCAAACAATTAAATGTATACATATACATATGTGAGACATGACTTTGTCACAATGTGGTTGCACCCATTGTTAAGATACAGATACAGATGACTTTGACATTGATTCTGACGGAAGTTATGTAAGAGAGGTTTTGAACCTCTAGATGGCACCAAACTCCAGATTTAGTCTTGAGTGTAGTTGCCCTTTAATCACCTGAGGCGAGAGTCATTATATGTGTTCAGGTAGGAGGGATAGGACCAGCCGATGTTGGTGCCTTTACACCGCAGTTCGATGTTCTTTCCTGGGGTCAGTGTTGTGGTCCCACCCAGACGCAGGAAGCGTCCTTTATCCAGGACCTGCGTCAGTAAGGACTGGCCCCGCCCTCCGGTCTCCTCCTTCAGTTTGGAATGGCGCCCCTTCGCTCTCTTACCACCTGGTTTGATGTGGTTCCCTCCTGCATCTTTCCTGCGCTTGGCTTGCTGGCAGGATCCTGCAGGAACAGAAGTAGATGCCTATAAACACTATCGTAGGGAAGGGAATTGGCAGGCACCTCACAATACGATATTACAATGATTTGTGAGTGCTCATACAATATTCGATTCTGAAAATATCACGATTTTGTAAATATTTCAATGTCCTAGCATATCCTGTAAACCAGCACTAGATAATCAAGTGCCCCTTTAAAACTATGTTCATCGTCCATCTGGAGAGCCTGAGGTCTCAATGCTTAGCTAGTACCCTCAGCTGAATCAACAGCAGAACAGGAAGCAAGGATGATCTGCTGTCTCGACCTCTGCCTTCTCTCTCTCTCTCTCTCTCTCTCTCTCTCTCTCTCTCTCTCTCTCTCTCTCTCGTGTTCTATTGTTTTGCATCCAGTGAGATGGTTAACGATTAAAAGGTTTGTTAGAAACACCTCATGATGAACACAGGTTAACGATGAGAAGGAGGTTCGTTAGAAACACCTCATGATGAACACAGATTAACGATGAGAAGGAGGTTCGTTAGAAACACTTCATGATGAACACAGGTTAACTATGAGAAGGAGGTTCGTTAGAAACACCTGATGATGAACACAGTAGCTCTGTCTCTCAAAAACAAATCAAAAGGAAAAATTAAATCAAAGACAATCCACCTTTAAAGTAAGGATTGTGTACTTTATTTTCCATTACATACTATGAAAATGCTTGACTGCTGTGTGACTTCATCCCACTCAATTAATCTCTTAGCCACTACAGTCATTCACAGACATGTCAGATTATGCCAAGTGAAGCGAAAGGCAATTTTCCACCTTGTGTGGACAATAAAGCATTGTATTGTATTTTTATTTCCTTCCTCCAGAAGAGTGGAGATCAGATGTGAAATCAAGGGGGAAAGTTGCGCTACGCTTTAGAGAAGAAACCAAGAGAAAGGCAGTGAGAAGGAGAGGTCTTGGATGTGGAAAACGCTGAGGGTTACATACCATGTTGGAGCTCCACCCAGACCAGCACCAGGCAGAGGACGAGGCCCAGCTTCATGTTGTGCATGCGGGTCGCAGCGGGAGGGCTGGGTGCCCCTAGGGTGGGGCAGGGGTGGAGAGGCCGTGGATACCTGGGAGGAACGTCACGGGCGGATGGAGGATGGGGGAAAGTAGCGATCGGACCTGGATCTGGTGCTTCACCAGAACTCTGTTAGACTCCCAGATCCAGTCTCCTTTCAGTGGAGTGGAATAATTTGGGTTCCCCCACCCTCCACTAACTCTCTTTCCAGATGTCAAAGGAGGCAAATACACTCACATGCAGCTCTCTGGCGCCCTCTGCTGGATTTATACAGCGTATGCACAATTTCAGTTTATGTCTTTGAGACAACTGTTAAGAGTGCTCAGTTATATCTTTTATAGAAAAACGCTCTAAATGTTCAAAAGAAAGGAGAAGCATTCACTCAAGACTAGTCTTACTTATACAAAACAAAAGCGTTTATTTTGTATTGTAGTTAATAACAAATGATAACACATAATTCGAATTCATGGTTATGTTATGAAAAGCTATAATTTCATTGACTTAGGCAAACTGAAAGGCCAATATAATTGAACGGTTAAGAATCTAGCCTACTAGATATGGAATTTACTCCACGGTAAAAAATACTCATCTTGCTCCCTGGACTGTTCACTATTTGTTATGTTTTTATTCCACATCAACCAATCAGGTCAAACAGACACAGCATGTGTCACTGTACAGCAATATAGCAAATAAGATAACAGATACAAACTGATGTAAAAATGCACGAAAGTCTGTAACACTCTGAGTGATTAAAAACAGACAAAACTATGTTTAATATAGGAATGTAACATCAAATAATAATCACTTAGAAAATAGCATTTGAAACAGATGACTCAACTAAAAGCGTGAAACTAATGTCAATAGCATAAATACTATTAAAGTTGGTCTACTATAATACCAACAAAAGTCAAAATAGATTCAATTTAATTCATACCTTTACTTTATAAAGTCAAGGATGATCAGTATGGGTCATTTTAATATAGTTGTTGACTAAATGTGTTAAAAAACTAGTTTCTACAGCCAGAACAATTGTGAGAGAATTCACCATTTTGGTACAATATTAATGACCAGAGAGAGTCAAGTGTTATTCCAATAATACTAGCACAGTTTAACACAATTAACATAATTTCATCATTTCAGTTATTTGCATAACTTACAAAAAATAAAAACACAAAAATAAACCAACACCCCAGTCTGTAATTAATCTGTACAGTACAAAATACAAAACAAGAACGAAACAGAGAGAGTTGAATGAGCTCTCCTCCTCCAAACCGCTTCAATGTTTAACTAAAGATGGCCGTCATTATCTCCAGTGTGTTACCTGTCCTCTTCCTCTCTCCCTGCAGGCCGCTGTGCCTCTGGCTGTCCGTCACTCTCTCCCACCGCACGTCACCCCGCTGTCCAGCCGAACATGGCCGACATCGGTGAAACGGGTCCCGCCCTCCCTCATCACCCACCTCACCCACCCACTGATAAAACATGATACTGACATGATGCCTTAGACTATAGAGAGTGTGTGAGCCGGGCAGGCGTGCAGCAGACGAGGGGTCATGTCAAGGCGTAGCTGCATGGATGCATTGGATCATGCATCAGGCGCTGGGGCTGCTGACAAAATGTTGTTGTGCATGTTTGTTTGTTTGTTTGTGTTGTCCTTGTTTCTTGCCTCTTTCCTAAAACTTGCTGGTCTTTTCTTGACGCAGACATTGCTCCTGTGTCCCCGTGTCCACGTGCTTCCCGCTGAGCTTCTGCTTCTCCTGATTGGCCGTCTGGCTCTTGTCCTGCATGGTGGTGGTGGTGCTGGCGGTGGTGGTGGTGGCTCGCTGTTGGCGCTCCTCGCTGTGCCACATGCCGTACCCAAAGTAGATGAGGAAGCCTGGGAGACGAGGGATGGTGTGGAGGGAGGAGTGATTGGCTGTAAGTGATTCTTTACTCATTTAGCTTTTATCCGTTGATTTTTAATAATGAATCAATGAGCATGTTGTTGTGGTATGTTATGTTAGTGCATCTTGCTCATGGATAACTACAGACTGCAGACATTGGGGTTTGAACCCAGAACCCACTCCACTAGAATACCCTGCCCCCTGCTGGGGCGATGGTGTATGGATGAAGAGATAAAGTAAGTAAGTAAGTGAGGAGTTACTCACCCACAGCCATCCACGCTGAGAAGCGGATCCAGGTGTCTCCGCTCAGCTGAACCATGAGGTAAATGTTGACGAAAATACTCAAGATGGGCAGGAACGGCAGCAGGGGAACCTAGCAAAAGATGTTAGTCAGTATGTTACTCAGTATGTTATGTTATGCAGTATATTACACTGTATGTTACATCGTATGTACTCAGTATGATATGTTACACAGTATGTTACACAGTACGCTACATATTATGTTACACAGTATGCTACATAGTATGTTACACAATATGCTACATAGTATGTTACACAGTATGCTACATAGTATGTTACACAGTATGCTACATAGTATGTACTCAGTATGTTATGTTACACAGTGTGTTACACAGTATGTACTCAGTATGTTATGTTACACAGTATGTTACACAGTATATTACACAGTAGGTACTCAGTATGTTATGTTACACAGTATGTTACACAGTACGGTATGTTACACAGTATGTTACACAGTACGGTATGTTACACAGTATGTTACACAGTATGGTATGTTACACAATATGTTACACAGTATATTACACAGTAAGTACTCAGTATGTTATGTTATGCAGTGTATTACACAGTATGTTATGCAGTATGTTATGTTATGCAGTATGTTACACAGCATGTATGCGTCATGTTGACCACAGTGAAAAACAACAACAAAGCAACACAGTTTACCACACAATTCAATGGCAGAACAACAACAATAACAACTTCATTGAAGAGCATCAATGAAATCCCTCCCATCTCCTACAGTTATCAGTTAAATTACAGAGTTACCCCGGTTTGATCAGCCAATCACAGAGAGCGTGGTGCAACCCACCATGAAAGAAACCTTCTTGTTGGTCTGTGGCTGTCGACAGATGAGGAAGATGCAGACGCCGAAGAGGACGAGAGAGACGGACAGCGCGGCCAGGATCCAGCTCTCCAGGCCCATGATGGAGTACCCGTGGTATGTGGTCAGGTAGCTGACTACACACACCAGGATCACTGTAGACAACACACACACACACACACACGCACACACACACAACAGAGATGTAACCAGGGGTCAGGATGTTGTCTTGGCTAGGGTGTTCCATTCCCAGCTCAAAGGTACTGGGTTCGATCCCGATATCAGCGATTTAGTTTGATCCAATACATTTATTATGATATTTAGATAAATAACAGCATCTACAGTAGTAAAAACTACTATTATTATGCAATGAGGGTAAAAATATCATATCATATGAAGAGGAATCAGTTACAGGTCATTTTCAAAACTATTTGTAGAAATCGTTTTTCGCTCTATAAAAAACGTTTTCTGAAAATCTTGAAATGAGACAGCAAAGCGCCCGGGGGCCTGCATACCCAGGACCCCAACAGACATGTTGACCGCGGAGGAGGAGTGCTCGGTGGGCGTGAAGGGGGGGTGCAGGAGGGCTTGCAGGGTGGAGCCCCCGCCCTTCATCATGTTGAGGTGGGACTCGGACTCCGTCAGGTCGGACTCCCCCTCCTCTGAGGAGAGAAAGGCCCGGTCGCCGTTAC
>OMKP01025164.1:0-15815 GCA_900302375.1 Bathygadus melanobranchus
CACCCACCAAACAAACACCAGCAACGCCATCAACATAAAACACACACTACATAACACCCATCAAATATTTATACCGGTATTACTGTACAGAGGCGGCCCTAATTCTAACGGGGACCATACGTCTTCATAGGGAAACATTTGGGCCCCCTCGCTTTCGCCCCCGCCGCTCGCCGCACCGTAGCCACGACAGCACGATGGCATCGCGCGGCAATACGCCTCTTATTGTCCATATGTGGTTTGACTTGTCATAAATTCACCGGCGAGAGTAGGCCCGTGCAAGGATGTTATGAGGATATTACGGTGGGTGGGGGGGTGGATAAAAGACCGGCCGCGGCGTCCAGGAGCGAGGTAGCGAGCGCACAGAAGTGAGGCGGGTTTATGAATCCTGGCGTAATGATGGCACATTATTCAGCGGTCCCCGAGGCGGGATGCGGTGCTCTCTTTAACTCCCATCTTGTAAGCTCTCACTCACTTTCTATTGCTACCCTTCCTTTCCTCGCTGTCCGGCGCCTGCTAACGCAGTTTACGATCTCTCTCTGTCTCTCTCTCTCTCTCTCTATATATATATATAATTTTCTTTTTTTATGTAATGTGGATAAACCCTCCCTTCCTCTGCCACCGTTCTTCTGGGTTCAGTCATTCTCTTGTGTTCGCAGTACAAGCTGACCTGATTTGGTTGTCAAAAGAGCCCATTAGCTTCTCTGTCTTCAAATACATTCATCAGCGCACTGTATTAGATTGCTGTCATTTGTGGGAAAATGATAGCTCAAAATGAGAGTAAATGGGATTTAATGGGCACAGCCCCTTTGTCTCTCCCTCCCTATAGCCCTATGTCTCTCTCTCTCTCTTTCTTTATATATACAGTACATATATACTGTATGTATAAAAAGCTGTGGGTGATTCTGTGTTTTTAACCTGCCGTACTCGAGAAGCAACCTAGCAACACGCATGGTGTCTTAACGCATCGCAAGTGGAGTGTTCCCCCATAGGAAAACAATGGAGAGGGTCACAGCAAATGCATCTCAAATGCACACACCTTACATTACATTTAGGGCATTTGGCAGCTGCATTTATCCAAAGCGACAATAATGACAATAAGTACATTTGTCGATATATCGAAACAACGATATATCGCTGATGGTACAGTACAATTAGAATAGAACAAGTTTCTCCTGATTGCCAGCTCAATAGAACAAGTTACAAGATTATAACTGCTAGGTTGACCCCTTAACTGTAAAACAGCAGGAAGCCAGGATCTGATGCTACACAATGTTAAGTACTATTTCAAGTGCCGGGACATACTAGCATACAGGATGCTACAAAGTGCCAGGATGTACAGACATAGAAGTGCTAGGAATCCAGGAGGGGATGGGATTCAAGCAGTGCTAAAAAAAAAAGTAAGTTTGCCATGTTATATTTTCAGCATATTTGTAATGCTAAATGCAGTACCAGTGAGGGTTGTTGGAGTGATGTTAGATGTGTGGTGCTGTACAACCCAAAAGAAGGCATCAAGCATGTCCTCTTTGAATGGATGTGAGCACCTGCTGTTTGGCCTCGTAGAGGGAGAATGCCCTTTATTCTGGTGTCTTTTTAAAATAAATAGATACTTCCTGTTTGTGCACAGCCTCCCAACAGGCATATATTTATTTAATTAGTTGGAAAAATGGTGTGCATTTTTTCAATGAATTTAGGCCCCAGCCCCTCTCTCTATATATATATGTGTGTGTGTATATATACTGTACATGCGAGAGCGAGAGAGAGAGCTTTGCTGCAGAGCTGCCAGTGAATCCATCAGGTGGGAGAGTAAAACCTCTGGGTTTAAGGTTTTAATCCAGTCTTATGGCAGGCTGAGCTTGATAGAAGGCCATTTCTCCTTTGAATGTGCATCATTTGGATGCATTAAGATTCTCACAGGGATGCCACCTCCGGCTGAAGCCTTTTGAGACACCTCCAAATTCTGAATTTTAAACACAGTATGTGTGTGTGTGTGTTTGCTTGCTAATGTGTATGTGTGTGTGTGTGTGCGTACATACTTGTGTGTGTTTCACTTGAATGCTGCATCCATCACTGTTATGTCATAAATAACGGACGCTGTTAACAAACCCATGTCACTCAGACGTGGTGAAAGCTGTCTCTAAAAACAAGGAGAGAAGAAGAACCATTTTCTGTATCTAAACGAATTCATCTCTAATACTACAACAAAGCATCTTCATTTTGAGTCTCTTGCACATTAACTCCCAATCCAGTGGCCCGCGACCTCATCATTTCCAGCTCTGACAATGTTTGCGACCCCAACTTTAACTTTTGTGTATCTGCTTCCACACCAATTTTACCCACTCAACATCTGCCGGTAATACCAATGTCCCGGTGAACGTAACAGCATCGCTCTACTACACACTAAGAGATTAGTAGTAGTTTGCTCTGGGCTATGAATCATTAGGCAGTCAGTTCATATGAACATCAATCTCCTGTGACGCCATGTATGTCAGGGGACCCCAAGTGGGGTCCCGACCCTAAGGTTGGGAACCACTTTCCTAATCCATAGATTCAAACCTTCAAATGTGTTGACAGTAAAAAAAAAAATAAAAGAAGAAAACAATTGATTGAAACTGATGAGCAATAGAATTCAAAGCTGGGAAAAATGAACAGAATAAAACCTTTTTGACTTTTTTGCCTTTTTGATGTTCCAGGACTAGCTTCCATGAAATCAATGGCGGACCACTTTCCTTCCCTCCAGATGCTCTCACTTCAAAGTGATGTGTGTCCCGTCCCACCACTGCTGGTAAAGCCCTGCCCCCATTTCCTTCTGGCAGCAGCGCTGGGATCCTGGTGCCTCTCGGTTACTTGACAGAGATTCCTGGCTTTGATTACACCTCCTCCTCCAGTTTTTAGGGACCATTAATGGCATATAAAAATAACTGACCTTAAAACTGTGATCGATGCGCTGCATCATGTAACCACTCATGCTTATAGCTCTGAGGGTGCCTGGGGGGGGAGGGGGGGAGAGACAGAGAGAGAGAGAAAGAGAGAGACATTGGTAGGGAGGGAGAGCTAGAGATGGAGACATTGGTACAGAGAGGGATGGAGAGAGAGAAGGAGACATTGGTAGACAGAGAGCGAGAGAGAGCGAGACATTGGTAGAGAGAAGTGAGAAGACGTTGCTTAAACACAATAATTTCTACACTAGGTTTAACGCAGATTCTGCCGGACCGTAAGTGGGCCCATTACTGCAGGACATGAAAGCGACACTCCAGTTATTGTATTGTATTGAACATCCGTATCAATCGCAACTGGGTTTGGTGGTTGCCACTGCTTAGTAATAGTATTTCTTAAAGGGTCACAAGTTGAACACACCGGTGCTTCTGTAATTGGTCTCTCGTGTGTCGATCCTTCTAGAATGTTCAGAATGCCTTCGGGGCTGAAGGATAGTGTGTGCGCGCGCGTCTGAGTGTGTGTGTCTGAGTGTGTGTCTGTGTGTGTGTGTCTGAATGTGATACGACTCGAGTGGAAAGTGACAGTACCACAATAGGCAAATCCATGGTTTTACAGCGCATCTCCCTCCCTGTGCTGTTGTGGTTGAACACCACCATTTCAAGTCTCGTTCATGAATTATTAAAACAACACTCTCGTGTGTTTACCCACAGCAACACAAGAGGGACACGTCTTGAACTGCGGAACACAGCCAATTCAGGAGGCGTGATTACATTCATCAGTGTTGCCTGTGTGTGCCAAGCAACAAATAGACCCTCGTACATCCATACGATGTATATAAGATACATTCACATGCTAAGTGTCACTTTTAACCATCTTGGTCTTTTCACGTACTTTCTTTCACTTAATGCCAACATTAAGTGAAAGCAAGTGCCAACATCTCTCTCTCACTCTCTCGATAACAAGCTACACACGTGTGTTGTCCCTGAGCAAGACACCGAACCACAACTGCTCCCGACGAGCTGGCTGTTGCATGGTTGACACCGCCGTCGGTGTATGAACGGGTGAATGTGAGGCAATAATAAAAGCGCTATATAAATGACCCATTGTGTATAGAACACACAGGCGTATTGTCATTTATGACAGCATTGTTAGCTGTCAAATGATTTCTTAAGTGCCACTGTTTTGTGCTAGGCTGGTGATCCTTGACATGTGCATGCACATGTGGAGCTAGGCAGCTCAAGGAGAAGAAACCAATATTGACCTTCTGTCCTTCAGACCCGCGTGTACACGCCGTAATCTCTTCAGAAAGATGCATTTACTTCTCAGTCCTCAGTATGGATTGGACTGAGAAGGACTGGCTTACTATTCCCTAGTTCAGTTTAATTGTTTGGAGCAACCAAGAAGCAATTCCATGTACACTAAACTCAGCTATTCAGGGAACTGTACATCTGCTTGAGCCGGTCAATTGGACATGTGGATTTATTCTGAAGAAACTTCTTCTCCGTCTTGTCTTGGAATAATTTCCAAGGACTTCTGCGGCGTGGTTTCAGAGTAACGAGCGAATAAGGCGTGTGTGCATCTTTGATTGGTGTATTAGTCAAGTGAATCACATGTGAACCATTTAGATGCCATTCTATCCATTACTGGGTGGGAGGGGTGGCAGTGGCAGCAGCACATAGTTAAAAACATCGACCGCTCATTCTTAAACATCACCCAGCCAAACGTACTGCGTACGGCTGATTTGAAATCGGAGCTTTCTCTGAAATCCTCCTCATTGCGAGTAGACACTGTCGTTGCTGGCAGGCAATGTGCAGGGGGGAGCAGGTGTGGTTGCTCATTCATCCCTGATGTCATTGTTATCAAGACGAGTAATAACTTTAAGACTAAGCGAAAGCATCATTCACCTCAGCTCTGACAGCGGTGGCCACCCAGGCAACTATCCCCTTTTTAAAAGCAGACAAGCTAAACTGAGAATTTAATAGGAGTCTCGAAAAGCAGACAGCAAGCAATTCGGAACAGCCACCTCCATATTTACGTTATATAGTTGACACTTGAGTGTCGGACAAAAGCTTGGCTCAGTTTTCTTTTTTTGTCTTTCTTTTTTCTTTTTTTTTTACAAAACATGCCTATCATCAACGATTGCAGGAAATAGTCCTCCCCTATTAAGTCCCGTTTCAGTGACCCATGTCTATAGAAAAGGGTTTTTTGTCCTTTTTGCAGACGCTCACGCGTCGCTGTTGAAGCCGCGATGTCTCGCAGAGCAGCGGCACGTTCCGTCTGGTGATCATGGTGCCGGCAGCAATTAAGGCCCTATAAGTGGTATATCATGTCATTTAATAGAGAGAAGTGCAGCAGCTAGGCTACCTTGTGATTGACACTGTACGTTTTGCTCCAGGCTACTGGCCCATTGCACAGGTCCATTGGTGGTGCATCACAACTTTGCACGCCTCCCACGCAGGAATCCAGAAAAAAAGTTTGCAAAGGTCAGCAGAAAAACTTTCTCTGAATAACTGTAACTGGCGAGGTTGGCTTTTATACGAGTGTCCTTTTGAGGGTACAGGGACCGGAACTCACGATTCACAGTCGTTTTAATGTATGGGTTTATGTTTGGTGTGATCGGACACTAGCCTGACATCGCCGGACCAACTCACAAATGCGTATTATTCCGGAACCTCTCAGATCCAAGGGGGTGTTATTAACAGGTGCAGAGCAAAATGCCTCTGGACAATCGGATACAATGAAACATATAATGTAGTGCAAAGGAAAATTCTTTTGGAAGTACGACAAACACACCTTTCTTATCAACAAAAGCTCTAAGTGCAGCCGTCTGGTCTTCTCTTAGAGAGAAAATACGCCTTTCAGTTTATTTAATACTGTCGCGATAGGGGATTAGATAGACCGTTCCACATCAGTGGTAGCCATCTTGGTTGTTTACTAAAATGCCTCAATGGCGCTTCCTCGTATCAAAATCACTACATATTAGATAAACACTTGTGATTGGGGGGGGGTTTCTCTGGTTCCCAGGGTAACCGGACACATTTCAATGTATCAGTCAAATGACACACATCGGAGACAATCTGAGCTTCAGAACTGATGCTGTCAAACAAAAAAAATATGTTGTTTTCACTGACAAAGAGTTTTACTAGTGCAGGCCTAGATATGAGGGCACTGGAAAGGGTTAAGTGCACTCCAGATGAGATGATTTTCATTTTGGATTCTCAGAACTGCAGCTGCTGTCTATGTGACATACACAACACATTGATGACGGATCATTTTAACCAGTGATTATTGTTTACCTTCCATGATGCTGTGCGCTGTTTGTCCAAACGTGCAACATTTGAGGGATATTATCTAAACTAAGGCATTCTGTAGGAAAACACAGATGGATGCACAAAGCCAGGTAAAACACAAAGGAGCCTAGAGCCATGTGGAAAGAAGCTTGTCTACCTCATCCCAGTGTCTTATCTATTGATTACTTTACCTTTCTGCACTTTATGTGTGTGTGTGTGTGTGTGTGTGTGTGTGCGTGCGTGCGTGTGTTTCCGGCTGTATGCATCTTTATTCGTGCTCAAATCCAGTCCTTAAGAAAGGCAGAGAAAGCATAAATAAGGAATGAACCCCGTCAACGCCCGTCACCGAGGCACGAGGTAAACATGGTTGATATCCTCCCCTAATTGATTTGTTTGGGTTTGTTGATTGAGACGATTCTATCAAATTATGAAAAAGCTGACTCCGTAATTACATCTGAAAATATTTCCCCGTGGAAATCTCCCCGCTGAGTTGAAGGGAAGAGAGCGAGCGACGTATATGATGTCCGCTGTTTATATTTGTCGTGTCCACTTAATGGACACGCGGTACATTGGCGCGCCCTCTCCAATCATGTCAACAGATTGGATTGCGTAGATTAGCTTTCTAAGTGTGGTTGACGTCACGTCACCGCATTCTGCGTCCTTTATCAAAGACCACTTACAGCGACCGACATCTTTTCATTACATACGAGGTTAGTGGTGGAGAACCCGGGTTACAAGCACAGTTCAAGGACGCAGCGTGGACACGGGCTCAAAGGGTTGACACCAACCAATGCTAAAGAATGGCTCTTGCCCAGGTCATTGCTTTTGTAACAACTCAGCGAGGCTGAGCACAAACAACACACAGAGGTTAGTAAGTGCATAGTATGAGCGGGTTTTTGCCATGAAATTGATATGAAAGAGTCAAGTCGGTCGGATTGTTAATCAAGTTAGATTACAAAGATTTTGGTCATAAGAGAGCTTATGTCTGTGCTCTGCCAGGTTCCTATCCCCAGTGTATTGAATTTAAACCCCAGATTTAATTCATTCACTCTTCCAGGGTAGGCTTATTTGCATAGAATCTTGGAGGTTTACAATACACTGCGTAAAAGGTTTACTTTAATTTTATAGGCTTAAAAGTGGCGTATTAATATCCGGAGGGAGCCGAAAACTAGACATAAAAAGCACATTACAAAGAGGATTGTGGAATTATTTTTGCCTTTGAAGGTGTGACATTGAATCATAACATTTTATTCGGATATATTGGATGAGGTTCAGGCTACAAAAAAAAAGAGGCATTTCCCATGAAACCAATATCAATAACAAAAAAAACCTGACATTTATTTCACCATCCATTAGAAATGTGCATGCGTCAAGCCTCCCTTTGTATTTGCATTTACATAATCACCCGGCCAAAACAATTTTGTCGACATTATCACACGGAAATCAGGTTGAGACAATAATGTGCGCATTGTACCCCGCCAGACTGGACTTAGGCGTGGATCAGGTGCATCTAAAATCCTTCGACAATATCCATGCCACTCATATATGCTGTAGAGTATATGCTAGTCAATGACGCCGTTCATTATCTCATTATCACCAACCACGCACCTGGTTGTTATTGCCGCGCGGTTGGTTGTGCCCGATTATGAAAAGTGGAACTGAAAGAAACGCGCGGTGCGTTCCAAGCATCAACAAATGATCGTGCAGGCGTAGCGCCATTAAAGAGCATTTCCGACAGACAAGAGACGGTAGATTTATTTGTGTCTTGCTTTGACGACAAACGCGTCGGCGTTCCTTCTAGAGCGGGCAAAAAGGCTGCAGACGGGGGTTGAGGGATCCACATGGAGGTGAAACACCTTCCAGGTGAGACGCTAAGATGCAGGTGCACAATGAGCCGGGAAAATGTCTCTCTGGGGAGAGCGAGGGAGAATGGATTGTGGAAAAAAGGAAAAAACAGGAAAGGGGGGAAAATGCCAAACGGCAGAATGTGTGAGGAGAAAACAATTGAATTCCGTGTGTTGTGGCACACGTTCCATCTGGGTGGGGGGATTGAGAGAGCCACAGGGGGTCTGGTGATGTTGCATATTGTATGTGTGTGTGTGTGTGTGTGTGTGTGTGCGTGCGTGCCGACGGACAGTAAAAAAACGAACTTTTTTACATAACGGTAAAAGAAATACCACAAACACAAATGCTGGGAAGTTTCACAGAATAGCCGAGTACTCGACTATCAAAACCACGAGCCGACGCCGTGCACCGCTGTAGACTAATCGCTCATCTGTGTTATTCATGCATGTTAAATAAATAGAATTGAAGGTATTTAGAGAAGGAAACACTCCTGCTATCCCTGCAAGAAAGGGATAGCAGGTCACGTTGGTACCGCAGTCAAAGAGGTATATCCAAGTCAGACAACCTTGCTGGCGGTTTAGTCATCATATTATGGCTCATTTGTAAACAGCCTCTCAGAGGCAATGGAGGACTATTGTTCAGCCATACGTACATACATAGACAAGGCCACACTGGCCTTTGGATCGTACGTCAACTTCACTGCCATATTGGAGAGGCCAAGACCTGTAAACCCATGCAACTAAACAGGGGAGCTGCGTTCTTTTTCTGGATGCAAAGCATCATAACGACAATATATCATAGGTAATATAATATTTAGAAATACTGTATGTAATATACAGATCATATGTAATATGATCTGAGAGGGACTTTTTTTGTACTCTACGTAGATCATAAACCATTGAATATAATGACTCATTGAAATCGGTTGAGAAATGTAAACGTTATAGTCTCCAGGCCTCTCCAACATGGCGGCGACATTGACATGTTTATGTCAGCAATGCGGAAACAGTCAATGCAGCGTCTATGTGTATGTATGACGTCACCTACACCCCGGTTGGTCTCATGTAGTTGTATTGGTGATTGTTTTTGATGAGAATGTGTCGTTGGTATCAGGGATGCAAGAAATATCACGATGATGACGATCGAATGCACGGTCCAAACATCAGCCGGCACTCGAGGACTCGTTTTGTAGGTGCCTTTTTATGGTCACAGTTTTTGACCAGCTTTTTCCTGTTGTAGAGCTAGCAAGATACAGCTAAACTGCCATTTTAATGCTATATTAGGGATGCACCGATTGTGAACGAACTCTGGGCCGATACTGATGTTTACAATAACAATTTGGCCGATAGCCAATACCTTTTTTTGTTGTTTGTTTACTTTTTTTACTGTTATTTCCCCAGACCTTCGACCACAGAAGAGAAAAAATAGATCGTAGGATTTTTGGTTGACAGGAACACATTATTTCAGCTTTTTTTTTCATTTCCAGACGACATTTTCTCCCTATCAATTTCTGTACAAAAGATCTATTTCTATATCATATATTATGTTATATAAATGCGTACCTAAGCTGAAAACAGGATGTGTATCATGTGTGTGTTCCCCCTTTTGTGCCAGGGAAACAAAGAAATCTTCACCCTTCATCTTTGAATGAGCACAAACTCAATCATATACATTCATGAAACAACCTATATTTATATAAATATAACCTTCTTTCACATGACAAATATTATTTTGGTGGAAAAAGCCTTTTAGCCTGCAACTACTACTACTCGAAGGTAATAACTTTTCAGTAATTACATCGCTCAACAAAAAATACTGTTGTGAAACATTAATGCAATGAAAAACGTGTAATGCAGAGTGGGCCGCGGCCCGTCTCGTTGGCACGCTCTTGTTCTGCGGGTGATCGTCTCTCTCTCTACCGTGTGTCTCGTCTCCAGCACCCGCAGCAGGCATGTTCATCAATTGCGCGTCAAGTGTTGCTCGTGGGCATTGTTTAAAATCGCTATCGAAGCAGCCGCCCGTATACCTGGGTTTCCGGTGAGGTTGAGGCGCAGAAAATGGGATCGGGCTCGGTTTGATCGAACCGTTTGTTTCCAGCCCCTCTAATAATGCGGCCCTTTGTTGTTTTAACACTTTGGCCTGTGTAAGCTTTGCTGCTTAAAAGTCGTCTCAGGGCTCTCGCTGAGGGGATCCCGTCAGCAGCCGATGACTCTGATGAGCTGACTCAGGTTCCGTGAGCACCGGCTGCCGGTTAAATAGCCGACTGCTCGCTCCTGTTTGGCCGGCTACTTTTATGTCTGTGATCATATCAATAAACTGCATTTCTGGAGTCGGGTGAACGCGTCTATTTAGCCTGCTATCATAGCAAGGCAGTTGATTTGTCGTCTATTTAGTACGGTGGCCCTGAAGGCACAACGGCAAATAGGAAAGCACGACAACAAATCAAAAAACGCAACGGCATACGGGAAATCACAACGACAACACAACAAACACAACACATTGCAAATCAAATGAACAAAACAGAAAACAACAACAAATAGGTGTGCACAACACACACGGGGGATGTTTGATGGCAGGAAGTCTGGTGATGTAGTGTAAAGTGCTAAAGTACTTGTACTGAGGAGGTTGTGGTGGACGAATCACAGGAGACCGGGGTTCACGTCCTGCATTATTTTTAGACTTAGTTGACTTACTACTTGGTTGGGTTCAGGCAACACAACTACTTGTTTAGGTTCAGGCAACACAGCTACTTGGCTAGTTTTAGACAACACAGCTACTTGGTTAGTTTTAGACAACACAGCTACTTGGTTAGGTTTAGACAACACAAATACTTGGTTGGGTTTAGGCCAGAAAGGGCTTTCTGGCAGACAGGGTTTTCTGGCAGAAGGCCTTAAGGAAACCTTCTCCCATGTGCAAACACAACATACTTTCATTCCTCTTAAAGAGACAGTCCGTCCAATCAGTGATGATCTTTGTCAATAAGCCCCCACCTTTTCGTTAACGTTAACGTTGTGTTTTCTGATTTGTGGTTGTGTTTTCTGATTTGTTTTCTGGTTGTGTTTTGTTGTTTGCCGTTGTGATTTCCTGTATGCTGTTGTGTTTTTTGATTTGTCGTTGTGTTTTCCTATTTGCTGTTGTGATTTGCACTTCTGGGCCACTGTAATCCAGTCAATTACCATAAAATGCCAACATGACAGATGGGATGTGTTTATTTGACGTTCACTATACAGTACATTTTACTGGTCTACAAGTATGTTTCTTACTCCAGACCATCGCTTGGAAACGTGGCTGAAGCATAGGCTGTATTAAACAGCGTTGAATACACAATGAGTATGTATAATTGTAATGCCATAATGGTAGGACAGTCGTCCAGAATTGCACTTGAGAAGGAAATACACAACATTCCGTTTGCGTCCGTTTAATGATTGGTGAGGATAGCGCACAGCATCCGATCGACCAGATTACAGGGTGCAAATAACCCCCTCTCCACAGAACAATTTGACCTAAATGAGTAGACCTGATGCCCAGTCGACATTTGTATTGAACACATTATTTTTACATTGGTATTGTAACAATTCTGATAAATAAAGATTGCTTTTATTCGTCTATTTATTTTATTTCGTCTTTTATCCAAAGTGTAATTGTTTTTATTTATTTTTGGAAGCATTCCATTAATGAGCATGTAGGGTTGTGAATCTTACAGGTGGACTGTGTATTGGGGCTCAAACCCAGAACCTTTGGCTGGGAATCAAATACCCTACTATATTAGGGTGATTCAATATGCATTGGTTTAAAAAGTTATGGATGAACATTCATTGTTGGTTGAAATAACCATGCTAATTCTAACCCTAACCCTAACCCTAACCCTAACCCTAATTTGTATTGTTGTGATTGTCATGCTGTCTTAAACACACAATTACATTGGCAGCAAAAACACTTCTATCCTTTAGCTGGCTAGATTTTTCATCTGGCTGGCTACGAAAAAAAATTGGACTTCTCTGTCCAATACTGTGACTTCTCTTGTCAGTTGTTCAAATGGGGAGGGAAGTGTGATAAAGTTTTCAATTACTCCCCACTGGTGCGCATTGAGGGTTGCGGAGAGGTCGTAGTCTGCGGCATTGTAGCAAGTGTGTGCTTCTGTTCCAGAAGAAGTTCCAGCATGTAGAATGTAGTATCCCACCAGGTGGCAACATCCATCTGCAGCCTTTTTGGTTTCATCCTCAACTGGATCGGCACAGCCAGTAGACAGCAAGGGGTGAGTGTTCAAAGTGTCCGACTATTTTTCGGGCCTGTTGTCACCACGTCCGAAATGCTGCAGTGGCTCAGAACGCCATCGTGGACAGCCAGCTGGGCAGGGTGTGTGCCATGCAGCCAAAACTAGCCAGAAAACTATCTGTCATAACTTTTGCCATATTTCTGGCGTTATCGCTCACGACAGCATGCACTTTGGACGTTTCAAACATTTTCTCAGATGCCTCTGAGATAGCAGATGCAGAGTGGGAGTTCGTGAACTCTTGGGAGTGACTCGTTGTGGATCCACTGTTGCTGTGAGGATAAGCATGCTCACAGGCCGAGCATCTGAACTCCATATATCAGTTGTAAAACCAATGGCAGGGACGCCACAAGCCAATAGCTCATGAATGCGCGTGGCCACAGCGCTGTACATCTCAGAGAGACAGACGTCAGCAAAATGACGATGAGTAGGGCAGCGTGTAGCCGGTCTCCGTGTACTCCATCAGCCTTCGAAAGCCCACATCCTCCACAACGGTGAAGGTTTTGTCACCTAACGCGATGGAATTCATCACCTTGTTAGTGATCCCCTTTTAGCCCAAACGACGATGACGAAATGTCGATGATGATGATTTGATGTGTTAAAATTCTTGTTTGCAGTACCTCCTCTTGAAGTGTCCCTGGAACATGTCTTACAAACTGGATATCGCTGATCTTTCTCAGACAGTGGAATACTCCCACGCGGCCAACATTTTCTTCAGCCTGTTGTCCTCTTATGTAATCCTATTTGCTGCTAGGCCGATGGCAGTCAGCAAGGCGAATAACAGCCGATAAATCGTTGCCTCGGGACATTGTGAAACATACATCCAGTTAAATTGCGTTTTAGTTAGGCTATTGTTTAGGGCAGGGTACTTTGTAATTTGCCAAATATTGCCAAATATTGACCAAGACGCGCGGGACTCATACCGGTGATTGCATCTTTAGTTCACCGAATCACATCATTCAGAGCGTGAATACCTGTTGAATATCTCATATCTTTCTAACTTAGAAAAAGGACGTTCACACTGCAGAAGCTGCTGCTGACTCGTGTGATGTTTTTAGTCCACCAACACAGCAGCGCTACGATGCTGTACATTTCACTTTCAGTTTTGATCTTGGGACATAACTGGTGGGTGGTCAACTTGTCAAACGTGTGGGGGAACTACACGTTGCTACCAGCTACTAAACGTTGGTGAACTAGCCTATTTCATACAGCCTCAACAACAATGTGTGACTGCACAACGGCAAGGGCTTTTTACTATTTAATGATATATCCCGTTCCAAAACTTTACCAAGATACATATCAACAGAATATATTTGTAAGATGCCGGAAAATGTACCGATTTTCAATCACAATATTTTTGTGATTGTTTATGATTTGCATGATGAGTACTTTCGCAGCCCTTGTCATTGGGTGATCCGTAATGAACTGACCACTCGACTACTCTTTGGGAGTAGTTGTCGACCAGTAAAATCCAGAGAAAAAACACACGCACGTACACATACACACGCGCAGGCTAGCGGGGCCCTTCACTCCTCAGCGCTCGTGGCATTGAATGCTTTATAAATAATGCAGAGTCCAAAACAACAGGAGTCCCTCTACTCCGGTTCAAACAAGAGGGAAGCCATTTAATGTCTTCAATGCTTCCTCACGAAGGCTGATTAAAGATGGAGAATATGAAGCAGAAATCAAGCTACAGGTGATGCCTCACTGTTTATTGGGATTGTTTGGCAAGGGGTCAGTGTGTGTGTGTGTGTGTGTGTGTGTGTGTATTTGCAACACTGCAGAGGATTTCTTGCACAGAATGAATTTCCCCTGGTGCCAATTTGTGCTGTTTACTTTTCATCTTCATTTTTCCTCCGTCCATGTCTCTCCCATTCTCATTATTACTCTCCTGCATTTTAATTAGTACACAACTGCTAATGGCAGGCATTGGCATTCTCTGTTTTGTGACAATAATTTTGAAATTAGACATCGAAGGGCTTTGTGTGTGTGTGTGTGTACACAGCAGTGATAATAATATTGATAGAGAATCTGTAACTAGTCATAACCTGACATGTTAGGCCTCGAGAGTCAAGATGTGGAACGTTTGACACTCAGTTCATGTACCCTCATTTTGTGGGTTCCCCCTATAAATGCGTTGCCCGCCTTCACCTCTGCCCTTTTGCGATTGTACTTGGGAGAGTTGAGCGATACGGTGGTCACGGAAATGCCGGTTTTTGCCTTTCTGTTAAATAACGTTTACATTTCTTATATCATCCTTTGTTATTTCATTTGTGCGGGCGCTCACGTTACGTGGCGATCGATCGGAGGATGTTGTCGTGGCCAGGTATGGTTTCTACGTCTTAATGTCGGCCCCTTTGCGATTGTACTTGCGAGAGGAGATCTCGTTACGTGGCAATTGATCGGAGGATGTTGTCGCTGTCAGAATAAACGCAGATCGCCTCCAAAGATATCCTGGTCTGGGCCTCCTCATCAAAAACAACGCAAGACACGAGTTAGATGCGCGCATACACTTTACAAATGTGTGCTTACTCCCGGATCCTCCTGTAATTGACGTGTTACTGACACAACACGGAGGGTTGTCAAAGGTATTAAAAAATGACCAAGGAATGCTAAAACATCCTTGAAGGAAATGAAACGGGACGCGTCTTCTTTTCTGACGCCACCTACTCCATAGCCATCTGTTAGCGACAGATTTGGTTTCACGTCAGCTGTTGTCGAAGGGGGAGCTTTAGTGAGCTGTCACAGGATGGATAGACGGACAGCAAAGTATCTCTTCAGATCTACGGCGCAAACTAAATAAATAATAATAATTCCAACCACAACCATCGTCTGTTTAAAGAACAGTAATTGCTGGGGCGAAGATGTGGACTGTAAATGTTTCTTTTTTTATAAAAAGCAACTTTTATAACTTTGAACGTGGTTGTGTGTGTGTGTGTGTGTGTGTGTGTGCTAACTTGAGGCTGAATAACCCTGGGACATGCTGTCCTTAAAATTCTCCATTCTGGACTCTCTCCAGTGGCACTATATCCACAGGATTTAAGACCTCTGTGATTCGGGCCAGGAATCAAAAAAACAAATTTAGATCTAAATGTATTACATTTACATTCATATTTAGGGCATTTGGCAGACAGCTTTTATCCAAAGCAACTTACAATAAGTAGATTTGTATTAATACTTAACGTTTAACCGGCCTTTCTTCATAAATGACTTCAGCTTGATGACGTTCGCTAAATATTTATTTAACCATGTTTAATATGGTTATGTGTTTTTTTTTACTCTAAGTAAGCTGCAGCCGGTAAGGTAATCAATGTTATGCTTTGTGCCAAGTCTACCTCATTAATAGCACTACTTCTTCAAGAAATATCAAAAGATATATTGGTATTCAGGTTTCACCACTTTTGGTTTTAATCCCTTAATCCTCCTGTCAAAAAAGGTGAATTATTCTCCCTGACAAATGAGACGACTGTAAA
>OMKP01025266.1:11091-22874 GCA_900302375.1 Bathygadus melanobranchus
AGCCCCCCCGCCTCTGGCCTGCCCCTGCCCCACATCGCCACCCTGCAGCCCTCTATGGGTGAGACCCCCCATCCTCATATCTCCAGCCATTGCAAACCTCCCTCTCAATGTCTTAATTGAAAGTTTGCTCCCTTTTATAAACCGCTAGATGTGGTAAACCCCCCAAGTCACACCACAGAGAATCTAGTCAGAATACTTATTGTTGTTCATTTATACATAAATGGTAAATGGATTGCATTTACAGTGTTTTTATCCAAAGCGCTTTACATGCCTCACATTCACCCATTCATACACACATTCATACACCGACGGCGGTGTCAACCATGCAAGGCAACAACCAGCTCGTCGTGAGCAGTTAAGTAGCTAGTTCTTGCTCAGGGACACCCCGACAATTAGCTAGGTGGAGACGGGGATTGAACCAGACAACCGCTCTACCTCCTGAGCTACTGCCGCCGTAATGCTGTTCCACTAGAGGCTGGGTACCACTGTTTGGGAACCTCTGAGCAAAGAATCAATCAAATGTTTGTTCCATCCATGTTTGTTTCAGGTACAGACAACCCTGTGGGCCCAACCCCTAGTTGGCCACACCATGCACAGCCCCTCCCCCTGGCCCTGCTCAGCCAATCCGAGGGCCGGATGGAGGCGGGGCTTCTCAGCTCCCTGCAGCGCACCTCCTCCATCCAGGGGCTGCTGGGCCAGCACCTGTCCAGCTCCCAGCTCTCCTTCAGCAGCTCCATGGGGCCCTCGCCCCTGGCCGGCGCCGACCGCTTCTGCACGGGGAGTTTCCTGGACAACTCGGCCCAGCGCGGAGGCCCCCGGTCGGCCCTGGGTCTGGGCCTCGCCCTGGGCTCCGGCCTGCACTACGACAGCCACTTTGGGAAGTGGAGCCTTTCAGCCAAGAAGGGCTTCAACGGCCCGGCAGCCGAGGCCGACTCCGGGCAGCTACTAACCATCCGCACGCAGGTCAGCACACAACGCATTCTGAACACGGGTGTTTTGATATTAGGCTTTCGATGCGGTCACGGCAATGGTCTGCTCAGTCTGCTCATGAGAAAATCAATAGAAAAATCACCACTGCATGATAAGCAGTCGATTTGTGTTTCAGTTAAAGGTTCCAGCTTTGTATAGCGCAGTGATGGGTAGGGATGGGTACCAAAACCCGGTGTTAAACCCGGGCCCCGCGGCTAAATTATTATGAGACCGTAGTATCGATAACCTCGGACGCTAACGGTTCTGCTCTCGCTACTGGAGAAATTAAGAAAATAGATTTCCTATTTATTATTATCGCTGCATAAACATTATCTCGCACATTTTATCTCACCAACGCCGTTTCTAATTTCCAATAAGATTAAGACATTTTGGCTACTCCCAATCCAGAAGAGAGATCTGTAGCTGGGAGCCTGTGTGTGAGGGGCGGGGGCAGCACCATACACACACACATTACATTAAAAATAGGGCTGACGCAGACATTTAGTTGAAGTCGTTCTTCCCCCCCCCCCATTTAATTTCTGAAAGAGTTCATTTGGTTAAAACACGTTTTATTTGAATAACGCCCCAAAAGGCAAAACTCCAACTACAAACATCAAAACTACATGAAGTGCTGTGTGGAGGATCCTCTCTTGGACCTTCGACGTAAAGCCGGTCTCACACCAGACGAGCCACGGTGCCCGGCGTCGTCGTGTAGCAGGAAGGACAACAGATCTGATTTCGGGTCTTGTTCTGTGTTTAATATAATGGGCGGCGCTGCGGTACACGCCAAGCTTTTGAGCAGCGCTGGAAGTCACAGCGCGGCTGTATGGCAACTTAACTCGTTGTTCTTAGTTGCTCCCTTTTTCTTCTTCTAAAAGAACCGATAAGAGTACCGTTGAAGTACCGGATTGATAAGCAGTATCGAGAAGAGTAGTAGTATCGTTAAAATGTTAGCGATACCTATGCCATATATTGGCTTAATGATACTGCCGCTTAGCAAAGAAGGTAAGGTTCCAGCATTTTATAGTACAGCGATAAAGTAAAGAGGTATGTTTAGATGTGTTTATTATTTGTTTTTCCAGATGACTGCTCCTGTACCTCCACCAGAGACTTGCGTGACCCTTGACCCCCTGGGTGTCACCCAGGCGCTGGACAGCAGCCCCTCGCTGACCTCCAGGGACCCCCCCACCCCGCGGGAGGAGTCCACCGAGCTGCCTCTCCTGGAGCACCTCCGATGACCCTCGCAAACCACCCCGCTCCCCCTCACTCCCCCAACGCCATGCCCTGGCCCAGGGGCCAAAGCACACACCACGCCTGGGTCAGATCTGCTGGACTAAACAAATAATAACAAATACCACCAGTTTGGCTGGAGGTTGGAGTGTGGGGAAGACAAACAAACAAGCAAACAAGTGCGTCTGCACGCACTCGAACCCGGCGTTCTCCTCGTCAGCCAAAACCAAGCCATGAAGCGGATGCATGTGAGAGCGACTTCAGCAAACTACTTAAATCCACCGCCAACCGTCTCTCTCGTAGGACTTTGAGGAGAGAGAGAGAGAGAGAGAGTAAACACGTTTGCAATCTAAAGAGTTTGTCAGGAAGCAAAAGGCTTCTAACCAATAGCGGCAGGTCAATGCAACCAGTGCAATCGTAAGGGATGTCGTTTCCAACTGGGATTGTTTTGTTTATTCATTTTTTTTTTTATCGTAATTCTTTTTATTTTGTGTTGGAGATGAGAGCGCTTTACTCTGGCGCGGGCGGCAGCAGTGCTATGAGCAGCCAACCCTAAGGGACCGTCTGACATACGTAGCTGCTGTGTGTGCTGGTCAGACGTGGACGAACCAGATGAAATGGACACTAGACATGATGCAGATTGGCACGTGTCCTTAAGTTTTCTCCACTGTGTTCTGTATGGAAAAAAGGGAGACGCACTCCAAAAAAAGTCCAAATGACGATTTGATCTCTAATTTATTGAAGTGTTTTTAATGGTGCCTGTTAACGTGGACACTCTGATTGGTTCTTGCTGGTGCCTGTTGACGTGGACACTGATTGGTTCTTACTAACGGAACCAGTTTCACAGCTGACCTGGTTCTTGTTCTCAGGCCAACATGTGGTGCTCCTACCACCTAGTTTACACTCTGGTTACCATGCCTAACCATAACTAGTCATATGTAGACTAACCAGTCCTAGATGTGACTCTAGTTAGGCCTGGTAACCAGTCCTAGATGTGACTCTAGTTAGGCCTGGTAACTAGTCCCAGATGTGGCTAGCTATAGCTATGGCTAGTGACAGGCCTTGATATGACTAGTTATGCCTGGTAACTAGTCCTAGATCTAACTAGTTATAGTTAGGCCTTGTAACCAGTGCTAGATGTCACTAATTAAGCCTAGTAATTAGCCCTGTATGTGGCTAGATATGCCTGGTAACTAGTCCTGGTTGTGGCTGTTATGCCTGCTAACCAGCCCTAGATACCACGCATTAAGCCTAGTAACCAGTCCTAGATATATGACTAGTTATGCCTGGTAACTAGTCCCAAATGCGGCTAGCAGCTTTGAGATATTGGGAGTCAGAATGGGCTCTCTGTTTGAACATACTGACCAGTGACTTTGTGTTGATCACAAGAACACTAACTGGAGTACTGAACACGCCTTGTGTTGTTTGATTTGCTACGTTTTCTGGTGAGTGGAATGTTTTTGTTTTTTTACTTGAAGATCCTCTGGTGTCTAAGGCTCCCTGAGCTGTTCCTATAGGCTGATTGATCACAAGGCGTTTCCTATAGGCATATTGATCAGCGTGTGGTTCAGCTGACTGGCCGATGCCTCTCTTTCTCTCTCTTGAGGAGCCGCGGTCAGCGCTGCGTTTCTCTACTGCAGGGTCCAACGCTGCTTAGCTAGCGGCGCTAGCCATCACACGCAGACACACACACACACACACACACACAGCTCCTCTTATGTACTGTCCCGCAGTACACCGCCCCCTAGCGTTGTACTACTGCAACTGCATCTTCTGCTACTACTAACCTACCCTACAACTGCTGTGCAACCGTTACATCCAGCGTTTTAGTTGGAAATAAACAAAAATTGAATAAAGGTGGAATATTTATTTGAGTAATGTTTGTGTTTAGGATATGTTGTGAACGGATACAAGGGTTTTTGGGCTGATCTATTGAGTCTGGGATCGGATTCTGCCTAAAGTCTGTTATGATTCCTCTCTTTTACACACACACACACACACACACACTTGTTTGGTGTCTTCACATTGTGGTCATCTCAGCGACGGCTGTCTTGCGTATGTTCTCTGACTGGAAGTATTCCCTGGGAGTCACCTACTTACACTTCACCACTGTGATACACGTTAAATGAGATCTGGTTCCAGGAACCCTAGGGGTTCTGATTTCAGGAACCCTAGGGGTTCTGATTTCAGGAACCCTAGGGGTTCTGATTTCAGGAACCCTAGGGGTTCTGATTCCAGGAACCATAGCAGTTCTGATTTGAGTAATCCTAGGAGTTCTGATTTGAGTAATCCTAGGAGTACTGATTTCAGTCATCCTGATTGCAGGAATCCTATGAGTTCTTGTTCTAATATCCTAAGGATTCGGGTATCAGGGTCCTAATGGTTTGTGGTTGACAACATGTGTGTAACAGAAGCTGGTACTATTGACAGATGTGTCGTTGTCCTGTCCCCCTCCCACCGTTTCATTGGGTGAATCCTTCAAATGACTTATGATCCATTTATGTACCAGAGGACGGCCTTCTGCGCTGGTTCTCACTCAATGTAATGGGAGAACCGTAGGAAAAGCCAGAATTCTCAGGGTTTCAACTGGGGATAAACTCTTTTTACTTTGTTTTCGTTGTGGTTCTACTCGATAACAATAAAAACTAAAGGAAAAGGAGGAATAGGAGGATAATTTGTAGCAAAGTCAATCATTTGGGTAAAGTCTCCAAAATGTGTATTTACACATGATGGGTTCACTTCAACTGTTAAATCTACTGAATCAACGTGTAACTGCTTCTGTCCTTTCTGTCGTTAAGGGCATTTCCGGGCTTTGCTTAGAACTTGAATGTTTAGAACCGATATCTTGTTCAGCCGTTTACGAAGTATTACTATCGCTGAGCGCACTGAGGGCTACCCCATCTTGGACGGGTCAGGGTTCAGTCACACCACCAATCCCAAGAAAACGCACTAGAGCAAAGCACAGCTTATTGGACGGACCCAGGTGTCAATCAAAAAAGGACGATCTAAATTCCTTTCGGTCTCTGTACGTGCGGTTTCTGTACAGCATGTTTCGTATATACATATCCATATATATTGAAGATATAAAGATCTATTTTATAATGTTTTTTTTGTTTGTTTTTTTACATGAATGCTGTTTAATGTTGAGGCTTAGTGGAGATCTGTGTGTGTGTGTGAGCAGAGCTTGCTCTGAAATGGAGAGTTTAATATCAGTCGTGTTGGAAGAATCAATTCCTAACAAATTCTTTTTGCACAACTGTATCCTACACCACCCGACGTTGGTATTGTTTCATACTTTAGTTTTACAAGGAGGGTAAAAAGGTTTTTCTTTTTAATTTACGAACATTCAGTCAATAATCAATGTTCTGTACAGATTTTTTTTTTAAATGTCATTTTTTAATTTCTCTTCTATTTAAATTAAAGCTTTTTGTGTCTTTTTGTTTTCAAATGAGAAACTGAGTGCTTTTAATGTTTACTTGGTATTATTTTCCACAAAGGAATATCTGAAACAAGTCTAATTGGTTAATGAAAAGGACTGGTAGGCCTACTTGCATATTTTTAGTACAGTAGCAAGTAGGCCTGCGTTACAGACCTTCTGACCCAGGTTGAGTTTATGTTTAGCTGAGCAGGAACAAACCAACAGTGTATTAACAGTGGTCATCTAAAGTCCACACCAACAAGGTAGACCCTACGTGTTCGCAATCGCCTTCAATAAAGTCTTTCTCTTGACGCTGGCGTCGTCGCAATAAAACAAAACATCAGACAAACGAGCGCTTGGTCTGGGAGGGGTTGCATCGTGTCTCGTTGTAACAGGCCTCCTCTTCTCCTCTGCGCCGCCTACCGTCCTGCCCGCTGCGGCGCAGCCAGGCCAGCAGCAGCACCAGGGCCAGCAGCAACAGGCTCATAGACAGGCTGAGCAGCGCCCCCTGCAGGACGCCCGGGGAAGAGGCTGCCGCTGCTGAAACGTCAAGTAAAAAGCACTTTAGAAACAAAAAGTTCATAGTCATAAAAATAATATTTGATTGTGTATAATCAATATCGATATATTATTGGTTCTAAAGCTTATTTTCATTGAAAATAAATTGTAATGTGGGGCTGGGGAGGTTTTTAGTGTGGTTAGGATGACTCGCGGTATATATTGTATTTTATAGTATTTTAGGGTCTTTGGAAAAAAGACAACTAACTTTTTTTACGTTAGCGTCAAAGACTTGGGCCTTACGGGTGTAGACGGCCAGATTGATGTAGCAGTTCTGCGTGTGGAGCTTGTTGGAAGCGGAGCAGCGATACAGACCGGACGTCTGAGAGGAAACGTTGGCGATCTGGACCCAGCCGGACAGCTCCCCTGTTAGCCCGGGTGTTAGCATTGCCATGTAGCTCAAACGCAACCATACAGTAGTAGTAAACGTCAAAAAGAAAACTCAAATCCACCATGCCTAGGCCTACTCTAGACCAGTGGTTTTCAAAGTGTGGGTTCACTCTGGTACTAAGTGCTCAACGACAAAGTAGCCTTAATGTATAGCTATATGTTGGCATATGAATGCATTCCTCTACCACAAAAGATTCATTACTTGACCTAAAGCTAAACAGTTACAGAACCAGTGTGGCTATTTTCTAATATAGAGAAAGATTACTGCTTCATACACTTGTGCAAGATCAACTCCGTTTCTGTTGAAAAGTTGGACCGTTGACATGGGATTAAAAATCTCCTTTAGCAACGGCTGATGGTTAACAATAGTTAAACAGCCAACCACGGTTAAACTAAACAGAAGTCCAAACCAAGTGCTGTCACTGATTGTCTGCTTGTGAATTGAAAGGAGGGCAGCAGTGCCACACAACGGCGTGGGAGAACAGTCTCAGAAGGATCCAAGCGAATAGGTGAGAGATTCACAAATACATTCCCATCTAAAAATGAATACTCAATACTATTGAGACTGTTTTAATCCCATATATTGACATGCATGAGCATGACGGTTCTCGTTGAACCCCATAACTTTAAGGCATGGAGGTGTTCCTACCGTCCATGTTGATGGGAAGGGAGATCCACTCGGGCTCCATTTTGGACCACTGGAGCTGTGGGGTGGGGTGACCCCCCGCCACGCCACAGGAGAGGGTCACGCTCCCCCCCACCTCCACCACCCCCTCCCACTGGCACACGGGCAGGGAGGGGGGCACTGGAGGAACACACACACACACATCCACGCACACACAGAAGTCAGAGAATAAGAAGACCACCCAATCACGACTGAAGGACTGCATGGCTTACATGCAATGACTTTGAATTGATTTGAGCCAATCAAAACAGCTTAATGTTTGTTTCCATTTTGATTTCAGTCCTTAGTTACGCCTAAAGGTTTTCTATGTTCCATTACTTGGAAGCCGAGTTTCATAACTTTTAATTGAATGAACATTGTTGATATTGTGTATGAATATAAGCTCCGTGCCCCTGTCATTTCTATGTCATGACTATTTAATATTTTGTCATTTCATTTAGCAGACATGTTTAGCCAAAGCGAACTACAGTTTCATTTAGATACATTAATCAGAAGGTCCTCCAACACAAATTGTATAAAGTACACCAGCTCAATATAATGTTAGTGACCTCTTTTAGGTCAGGGTTAGGCGTCTTGCTCAAGGGTGGTCTATACAGGTAAGACAAGGTTTGAGTTGGAACCCATTCAGAGGTTGACTCATGGTTGATGGATGGGTGGAAGGGTTCATGGAGGTGCTCACCCAGCACGTTGAGCTCCAGCTCCTCTATCCCTGAGTCTCCGGTCTCCGGGGGGTTGTTGACCACACAGCGGTACACCCCAGCATCCGACGCCCGCGTGTCATTCAGGATGATGTCTGCCGTCCAAGGGATGCCTGTTGAACAACCCGACATACATACTCACGTGCACACTATCAAAATGTAGTACTTCATGTGAATAATTCACTCAAAAAGACACTGTTCTGATTTGTTTTTCTGTTTATCATACATGATGTCACGTGTTTACCTGTAAAGGACACTCTTCCAATGAGGGAGGGGTCCTCGATCACCTGACCGTGGTCGTAGACGATCACCTGGTGTGGACAACAACAGATATGAAACAGAAACGTAAGCACTTCAGCACCTTAACACACTTTAACACACCATCGAAGGGAAAAGCAGTTGTTCATCATATTACATAATGTATACTTCATGCATGAACCCATTCATTTACACATTCAAGATTCAAAAGGTTGTGGTTGGTTTTGGTTTGCTTTTCCCCAATTTTAGCCACACTCAAAAGTAAAATATATTGTTTTGAAATCCATACGGCCAATTGCAGGGATAAGATTAATAGTTAAGTAAAAAGTGAAATGTTCCTTCCTCCATGGACTCCAATATTCTATGATTTACCAGATGCTTTTATCCAAAGCAGAATTCTACATACATCTCTTTAATACATCGGTCTTGCTCATGGATGCCTACAGGTAGACTGCAAACATTGGGGTTCTAACGCAGAACCTTTCCGCTGGGAGTCAGACACCCTAACCTGGACCACACTATCCCAGGCTGGTGCTTAGTGTCTGTGTCAGGTCAGGTTACCTGTAGGGGGGTCTGTGGGCTGGAGAAGGGGGCCAGGGTCCAGATGACGTTGAGTCTGGCCAGGGGTCTGGTGGTGGTGAAAGAACAGGGTAGGAGGACATAGTCTCCCTGGATCACCTCCACACTGGGCTCACTGATGGTCACCTTCACCGCCACTGGGAGACGAGAGACACCCCGTCAGAGACCAGGTCAGACACCCGTTTAGAGACACCCCGTCAGAGACCAGGTCAGACACCCGTTTAGAGACACCCCGTCAGAGACCAGGTCAGACACCCGTTTAGAGACACCCCGTCAGAGACCAGGTCAGACACCCGTTTAGAGACACCCCGTCAGAGACCAGGTCAGACACCCGTTTAGAGACACCCCGTCAGAGACCAGGTCAGACACCCGTTTAGAGACACCCCTTCAGAGACCAGGTCAGACACCCGTTTAGAGACACCCCCGGCCAGTAGGGGGTGCTCATCCCTCCAACACCCCCCACCCCCCCAACACACACACACACACACACTACGTTAAGTGCTTTGAAAAGTGCTATATAACTGCAATTTGTTAATATTATTATCACTACAATACGTTTCCAATCTTGTAAAAACGGATATAATGAATGATTACGATGGTGTCGCTGGTAATTCATCTTCATGGTTTTATGACATATGTTCAGCTGCTCATTACTTCGCTGCTCCCTCATTAATTCAAAACACCCTCCCCCATGCCCCTGTCCTCACCAGCCCTGTGTGTGTGCGCGTGTGTGTCTGTGTATGTGTGTGATCATCATGCTTATCGCCTGGTAATTACACTGGACAGTTTGCAGAGTTGGGGTTAGGGTTAGGGTTAGGGTTAGGGTTAGACTGCCAAGGCATGTCCTCATTCTAGTTCCGTTATGTTTACACACAAACCTCCCATAACTTCTTACCGTCATCTCATTTCTTACATTATTTCAGCATATATCTCTTATTGTCTTACGTATAATCATATCATACATGATAAATACATTTAGCAGCCTGAAATGAGATGAGATCCGTTTCAATTGTTCGTTTAATGCCATCAAATGCATGCACAATTATTACAAGTGAAAACCAATACAATATCATATGATTCTGTTGAAAGGCCAGAGCATGTGTGCTCTCATATTCATTAATACTAGCTTCTTCACAGCACAACACATCTCTGTTGAGATGTGTACAGAACGATGTGATCTAACTGATCTAAATCCCCGTAGTTACTTTAGTTTCACATTCATATATAAATAGTGATCAATAAGCAATGCATAAGTGAACCTATTCATGAGATAAACGTCAAGAAAATACAACTATTGAATTTGCATGAATTAACATTCTAGTAAACGCTCCAGACACATAGGTAAGCATACTCACTGTTGTCAAGGGGGCTAAAACACAGGCACACGATACAGAACAACCATCCTCCACAGCAGCCCATGGCTGGGGAAACATTTGGCCCTTTGCATGCATGCATGGACTGGTGTACAAGCTGAACACAGAGCCAGAACTAGGCATGCAGAAGTAATGCATTGAGCGACGCCACCAACCCCACTCTCATTCTGCAATACCTCCCCCAATTGCTTATTTTTCAACGAGTCCCGAATCGCCTATTAGGTATAATGGTCATTCAATATAAGTACAATGACTGGAATGTGGGTCATCTCAGCATTATTCCTAGGAGAGGAAAGGAGAGGGTGACCGAATGTGAAAACAAAAAAGCTATTTAACTTTGATGGACTTTAGTTTGTGTGTGTTCTCCAGAGCACCATAGGACTAGGACTAAGCCATGGTGAAAAGAGCATTTAAATTACTTAAAAAATATAACAAAAAAAACCAAAAATGAATTTGGCTAAATGATTAAGCCAGAATAAGCCAATTAGTGGCGATTAGGGAGGCGACATAGCATCTGCTTATACTCCCCTAATGGTTAAACAAAGGGTTAGGGATAAAACAAAACCATAACCCAAAAACCAAACCCCAGAACCAAAAACCAAACCCTAATAGGAAACCCAAACCCAGGAACCAAACCCTAGAACCAAGAATAACACCCTAAAACCATAACCTAATAGGAACCCCTGACCCCTGAACCAAAAACTAAAACCTGAAACATAATCCTTTCACGTTCACATGTATGCACGCACACACTGCTATTATATCTCCTGGATGTGGTCTGTGTTTGTTTGTTTAATATTATATTAGTTTGTTTAATATTATTTTCTATGGACCTTATTCAGTTTGAAACCCGACTCCACATTCATTCTATAGGGTGTGCGCCCCCTGTTGGTTGCACTCCACTCCACATTTGTGTTCTGCTCGGTTCCTTACTAAATCAAGCTAAGTTAGGGAGTTCTGCTCCCAACCCTGCATCCAAACCCTAGAACCGAAAACCGAACCCAAAAAAACAAAACCTTAACCTAATAGAAAACCCTAACCCTAAACCCGAAAAACCTAATCCTAAATCCGAGCAGGAGCTCACACAGGAGTGTTTGAGGTGAGCTGCGTAGTCGAGGTAACTGTGACAGCTCCTGGTTGCTAGGGTGACGCCGGGCTCCTCTTCATGTCCAGTGATGGCTTTCCTCCGCGTGTGGTCCAGTACAATAATGAAGAGGTAGGGAGCGAGCGTGTCAACCCCCGCGGCACACCGGCGTGGATGTTGAAGGTTTCTGTCTCACCGTCAGGCAGGTTGACCTTTGCTTGAATTGTATCAAAGCCGTCTTGAAAACGATAAAGGTCATGATTTACATTTACATTTACATTTAGAGCATTTGGCAGACGCTTTTATCCAAAGCGACATTTGTCGAAAGAGAGAGACGACAATATCCTACAAAGAGCCAAGACATACAAATATGGAAGTGCTAAGGATCCAGGAGGGGTGGGGAGGAAAGGTGGGCAGGAGGTGAAGCTATTCAGAGTCCAGGTGGACTCTGAATAGGTGGGTCTTGAGCCTCTTGTGGAAACAGGTCAGTGATTCTGCTCGTTCCATTCATTCCATTGTGGTGCAAGGACAGAGAAGAGTT
>OMKP01025323.1:0-11315 GCA_900302375.1 Bathygadus melanobranchus
TTATGTTAGAGATGGCTCTGGCAGCATGGAGGGACTCTGTTACCGCGAGCAGGGCCGTCTCA
Source organism: Bathygadus melanobranchus (assembly GCA_900302375.1). Classification (NCBI taxonomy): domain Eukaryota; kingdom Metazoa; phylum Chordata; class Actinopteri; order Gadiformes; family Macrouridae; genus Bathygadus; species Bathygadus melanobranchus. Next base: position 63 of record OMKP01025323.1, read on the forward strand.
GTGAAGTGTGCGGCCTTGAAGCCTGACTGGTGGGGGTCAAGTAGATTGTTATCAGAGAGATAGGAGGACAGCTGGTTAGAGATGGCATGTTCTAGGGTTTTTGAAAGGAATGAAAGAAGAGATACCGGTCTGTAGTTCCGGATGTCGGCCGTGTCAAGGGTGGTCAGAGGGTGAAGGGGGTCGGAACCAGGCCTGAATTGAGGGAGGAGTTGATCATGGTGGTAAGGAACGGCAGGATGTCGTTTGAGATGCCTTGGAGAAGGGGGGTGGGGATCGGGTCGAGGGGGCAGGTGGTGGGGTGGTTGGACTTAACTAGACTGTGGACATCGTCAGAGGAGAGAGGGGTAAAGCAGGTAAGGCCAGCAGAGGAGGGTGTTGGGGGAGGAATGATAGTCGGAGGGGAAAAAGAGGATGTAATGTCCTTCACTTTCTTGGTGAAGTGGGTTAGGACTATTCTAGTTATTAACAGGTTTTATTTGTCCTTAATTACATATACTTTTCATATGTTACATGTTGATTGTTTATGAACCGGACATAAACGGTAGTGAAAACTTTCAGGACCCACCTATTTCATCTGATTGGTTAAGGGGCCATCATGTGACGAGCGCCGCTGCTGTTTGCCTCTCGACCAAAAGTCCGCAACAAGGAAGCATTGTTAGTTCCCCTCTGATTTTCTGTCCAATCGTCGAGCAACCCGTTCAACAGCGTGTTTGGTTTGCTTGAAGTCCAGTGTGAAGACAAAACCAAACAAATTAAAAATGGACTGCATTTATATAGCGCTTTTATCCAAAGCGCTTTACATTGCCTCACATTCACCCATTCATACACCGACAGTGGTGTCAACCATGCAAGGCAATAACCAGCTCATCGGGAACAGTTAGGGTTCTCAGGGACACCTCGACACTTAGCTAGCGGGAGCCGGGGATCGAACTGGCAACCTTCCAGTTGCCAGACAACCGTCTCTACCTCCTGAGCTACTGCAACAAAAAAACAACTGCACCCCTGAGTTGGACCAAATCTTCCGAATTCAGGTCAACGACCTTAGATGGCAAGTTGTGCGGGAGAGGGGTCCGGGTTTCGCGACCCAACCCCAGACTAGAATACCCTTCACGCCGATAATTATTATAATTACTGTCTGAATTGTTCCCTAAATAGTATACTATGGAATGAGGGAACAAGCGAGCCGATTTGAACGCAGCACATCAGCGTGGATGTATTGTTTTGTGGTAGGATGGGCAGTTTTAACAGCATTAATGTTCATTATAGTGACAATGGCTAGCTGCAGTTTGCCTGTTGTTCTTGTTGATGTTGTTGTTGTTGTTCTGTGCCGTCCTTGGCCCATAGCGTGAGTCACAGCCAATGTCGCTGTTAAATGTTGTCATGGCGACAATGGCCTCCACACAAGAAATACAAATAAATAAATGAAAAGAATCAACCTTGTTGTGTGAAACAAACACAGGGCCTTTTTTGTTGTGTTCATCCCCCCCCACCCTCTCATACATCCATAGATCACATGACCCACCACCACAGCCCATAAGATGCATATGACGGCCACTCCCACACACACACACGCACTATGACAACCATTCATGGTTGCGTAACTCCCATACGACACACACACACATACACGATCCCTGAGGCGTCGCAAAGATGGCTTATAAGATAAGATAACAAGGCACACACACACACACACACACACACACACACACACACACACACATGGGTGTGCACGCCTCGCTACAAAACATCACCTGCAGCCTCGTTTCTGGACACTTCTGTCTGTGTGTGTGGAGATCTGATTGAAGAGCACTGTGTGTTGACAGTATGTGTTGGTGTGAAAACCCCTCGCTGTAAGTGTTGAGAGACAACAGGGGACAGAGAGAGATGGGGGAGAGATAGTGAGGGGGTAGAGACACTGCACCTTTACCTCTTTTCAATTAAATTAAAAGTTCAAAAAAAAAAAAGGAGAGAGAGAGAGACATGAAGAGAGAGAGACAGACAGAGACGGAGAGAGAGATTAAAATGCATGAGACAGCGCTAGCAGCAGCAGAACTCCACACCACCAGAATCCATCCATCAATATTCAGATACAACACTTAAGTTGTGTCATCATTCCAATGTGGATTGTATTTGAGAGACTGAACACCAAACTGTGCTGGGAGTTGGAGAAAGGCCTCTGCTGGATTTCAAATTCAACATCTGTTTTCTATTTTTTCCATTGCGTAATTAAGTTTTAGTTTTTCTATTATCTTGAGCTGGATGAACACACACACACATGCACACACAGGTAAACAACAAAGATCAATAAAGAAATCTGAAATGTGAGCTGAATTTTACGGACAGAAAATTGTGGTGTGGTGAAAGCGAGAGGGAGTTAAAAACATTTTGGTGTCATCAAACTTCTGTGATGAGTATAATCAAAATACACAATCAAACTGTAGTCAAGCGACGCTCCAAAGAGTAAAGCGCAAAAATCGAAGGAATTAGGAATTGAACCCGAATCGCTAATATGAGGCGTATTCCCGACAACTTAGTTAGTGCGCTAGCGTTCCCAATGCTGAATCATAGGTTATAACAGCGTCATGTCTTACATACGTACGTACGTATGACCAAACTCTGTGGAACACATGGAAGCATGTCCTGGGGGACCACATTCATGAAGAGTAAAACCCAGACCCAAAGCTTAACGTTAACCTGACCTCCAACCAAACGGGTAAAACAAACAATGTGTAGCACACCCACTCCCACCCTTTAACTACCACGCTAGCTACTCCCAACTTCAAACATCAATAACATTGTGGACCCTGAAATGCTGCAGTTGATTGCATTTGAGTTTATATAGTGTTCGTCTTGCAATACTGGTGGAGCAAGTTAAACACACACACACACACACACACACACACAAACCCAGCTCACACCACAACCAGAGAGAGACTTGAGTTCACATGAATTACACAAAAGAAAATAGTCTCTCTATAATTTTTCCTTTGTACCATCTCAGAGGTAACATAGGTTTCCTTTGAGATGAAAATCAACAAAGGAAATAATAGCTAGCTAGCTATAGACCTTATTCACCTCGCGGCCATCTTGGTTAGTTGGGTGGGGAAACCTTCTAGAATGATTGGTGAAACCGTGACAACACAATGCATTATTTGTAGCTCTGCGTTCCATTTCCCCACACAGGTAGCGTTTAGAATGCCTTTCTATCAAGTTGTCATGGTTTCTCCAAAGGTTCTAGACTAATTAACCAATATGGTCACTAGGTGAAAGAGGTCTATTGTTCACAAGCTATCACGGAAGAAGAAGTTCCTGATCTTATCTGTGGCGAAGAGATTCACATTTCAGTCTGAAGTGTATTTGTCACATGCACACATTAGAGAACAACGTAGAAGGCATTACTGGCCATGAAATGCTTCGATTCCAGGCATCCTCAACTGTGCAAAATAAGAAACATGACAAACAATGTAACAAACAATGTAACAAACAACTTAATGAACAACATAACAAACAATGTAACAAACAACATAAACAATGTAACAATGTAACTAGTGGTGGAAGTACATTTACTCAAGTACTGCACTTAAGTACAAAGTCTATTTTCTGCTATTTTCTACTGAAATTCACAAGCAGTGTCTAAAGTAATAATAATAATAATAAAATATAAATACATTAAAATTTGCGTTAAAATAAGCAATGAACATTTGAACTTTTACTTAAGCAACATTTTCAATGCAGGACTTTTGCTTGTAACAGAGTATTTCTACAATGTGGCATTACTTTTGCTTAAGTTAAAAATCTGAGGACTTCCTCCACCACTGCAAACAACATAACAAACATAACTAACCCACAACAAAATAAGCAACGTAACAAACAAAATAAACTACGTAACAATAATCTACCTGCAATTTTTACTCTCTTTTTATCACCTCATCACATCGTTTCTTGTTCTTGTATTTATTGTTTATTGTTGCACCGACTGACCAGGCCAAATTCCTTGTAATGTGAAAATTACTTGGCAATAAATCCTTTTCTGATTCTGATTCTGATTCTGAAACAACGTAGCAAACAACATAAACAACATAACAAACGTAACAAACAAAGTAACAAACAGTTTGAATAAAATGTACAGATAAAAGATATATACTGAAAAACGATAGCAATAAAGATAAAATATGAGAATAAAATAGGAACAGTGTGAAAAGCAGGGATGATATACTAGGGTGGGGAAGCAGGCAGGGTGGTGGTCCGCCGTGTGGAGCAGCATAACCTCCCCTGCTCAGAGCAAATGTCACAGCTGATGGGGGGCTGGTGGTGTTCACACAAGCTCAGATACACAATCTGGCACACACGCCACGTCAATACCACTCAACGCCACTCTATGCTAAACCCGCTAGCAGACCATCTGTCTGTGTGCGCTCCCATCGATCCTGTGCTAATCGGTCAGAGGTGCGCGGTTTCACCGTAGTCTGACCGCTGGACTCAACCAACCATGTAGTGCTATCGGATGTGATGTAATTACAGTTTGTTTCGGCTGTTGGTCTTGTTTTGAATGGCTGTTTTTTTTTCGTCTGCTTGATTTGATGGACAAGCAGGCTCCATTACGTACATTACATAACTTATTTAAAGTGTGTATGTGCTGTTTTTTTACAGTGTGGTATATAGTCAGAGACCTGTAGCCTACTACGAAGCAGGGTTTGGGGTTAGCGAGGTAAACTTCAGGTTTAAGCCTGGGTTTTCAGTGACCTATGTTCAAGGTAACAAATGAATACATATAAAACTCCGCTTACCGACCAATCATTTCTCTTGGAAAAGGGCATCACCATTCCTAGAAGATCCGTTGGACCTCGGTGTGCAAATAGTGAGAGGGTATCTGAAAAAAGATGTTGCTATTTGCAGCAGAAAGAATAAGGTTAAAATTGTCATACATGCCATAAAAATACATCTATGCTAGGGATTTTAACAAATAACCAATATTTTTTACCGATTAACACTGTCAGTTTATTGAACAAATTATATCATGAATCCACACTTTCTGTGGTCGTTTTTGCTACCGTAAAACCGTTACATGTAAAAATAAGGGCTGGCCCCAAATATATATATATATATATATATATTTAATAATCCTTCATTCATTTTAAGTGTAACATTACTCAACTTTCGGTTGTATTTTAGCAGTACACTGTCATAATTTTGTTACTTTGCCTTTAAGGTCGCCATTACATCAAGGAGGTTATCAGTGATGATGTAATTCTGTTGTTCCGTTTTTTTAGCCATATAGGGGGGCGGCAGTAGCTCAGGAGGTAGAGATGATTGTCTGGACAACCAGAAGGTAGCTGGTTCGATCCCCGGCTCCGCCTAGCTAATTGTCGAGGTGTCTCTGACTCTGCAAGACACCGAACCCTAACTTCTCCTGACGAGCTGGTTGTTGACTTGCATGGTTGACACCGCCGTCGGTGTATGAATGGGTGAATGTGAGACAATGTAAAGTGCTTTGGATAAAAGCGCTATATAAATAAGCCATTTACCATTTATATACTGTACATCCACACTTTTAGCAAGTAGCAGCTTCGGCTGTTTTCCTCTCAACTGAGATTATGTTTCTCGAGTGATAATCTCAAGACTCGCTAGTACATTGTACCACTTTGAGAAACTTTGAGAAGACTTTGATGGAGCTGTCAAGATTTGTTGTCACTGGGAGCGCTTTAAACGAACGATAGCCTGTTAGCATGCTATATGCTAACCGTAACCAAGTGCTTTCATAGCTGATATAATTATTTAGTTGTAATTAAAGGCACTAATATCTGTTTTATTTAATAATGCTGGGGCTCACACAGGCTTCATAGCACATGACAAAATTCAGACAACACTGGATTTTAGATTTAGGTGTTTAACTTTGAACAAACCTTCGTAAACGTAACGATTATATCAATGAAAAAAGACATTGGTCATTGTGTTTACGGGTCACAGACTTTCGTCCTTTTTTATAGCACATTTATTCTCAGCGGTTAGAAAAAAAGACAGAATTAGCATCCCTATTCCAAGCAACACATTAATTTAATGGAATACACAATTGTAATTATAGTCAGATCTATCCTACTGGTGCCTTAATGATGAGGCAGTGGTGATAAGCCTTTTAACTTAATTACACATTCACACAGCCTGCAATTTTTTGCCAGCTTTCCTTCCTGCCTTTGGCAGCAGAAACTGTGTTGCTTTTAGCCTGGATTATATTTTTTAATTCTTTATATTTGTTTAATATTATAGTTTGCCCATCTTGGGTAAAATATGCAGCTTTGGTAGACTTGTCCATGTTTGTGATTGGTCATACATTGCAAACCCTGCCCCTTTTACCTGAAAATGCTCATAGCTAGATTTGTTTAACTTAACAAGTTGATGACCACCGTTGCGACACCGTTCATATGTGATCGCGGTTGTTAGGTTTAGTGAAGCCAGCTTCACTAAACCAAGAGACACTGGTGTGTTGAACTTGCTTCGTAGCACAGGCCTCTGGTTTGATCCAACACACACCTTGATAAAATACCTAAACAACAAGAGCTACATGAATCCAAACACAACACATTTTGGGAAGCCAACTTCTAGATACAAACCACTCTTCAGTTATCTCCAAAAGATGAAGAAAGACCAGCCTGAGTAAGGCTATAATCGAAACACTATGTACTATTAACTCTGTTTTCAGTTTTATATTATTAATTTGGCAGATGCCTTGATGAAGATATCGACAAGAATTATTGATATGACTTAGCAACATAACGACCGGGGGTAGTGAGGTATAAGATGTGCAGGGGTGGACCTGTATGTGCATGCTGTGTCACGCTGTTTAAAAGCTCAGAGTAATGCTAATGGCCATTATCATATTACTCTGGGAGAGGGCTGAATCTTGCTGAGTCAGACCGTAGCTTTGCTAGCTTGAGATAGAGACAGATAGAGGCACCGGGAAAAACGCTCAGAAATCTCGAGACCAACATTAGATTTTTTGGCTGTAAGTTTGGAAAAAAAACATGCAGTTAGAGCTACCCCAAACAAACTACACAATCATACATTTTAAAAGAAGTATAGTAATGTATGTTTTATTAGCATGAAGTCATCCCACTGTGTAGACTATGCTTTCCTGTTCAATATTTACTATTTCTATAAGTTGTGAATGGATGAATTGGTTTTACGAAGGTTAGGCTTAAGCAACATATTGTGACAAATTCAATAGACAATATAATAACCGTGTTTGAGCATTTATAGACAATGCGTGTGTTGTATTGTCCTCAAGTTTCCTCTGGGCACTCCTGTTTCCTGCCGAGTTAGCAGGCTGGGCTCATTTGAGACTAGGAATTTACTGTATAACTGTTAGAGATATGTGGGGGTGTGTGTGCCAGTCTCTCACATACACACACTCCCCCACAAAGATTATCTCCTTCCACCTACACTCTCTCTCCTCCATCACTGTGTGGTTTGGTTGGGTGCTACGCAGTAAGTACAGTAAATACATGTCTTGCTTTCTGACAAAAGTACAACCTGAATTCATCCTGTGAGGAGAATGACGATATTAGTCAGGTGTTAGCATGTCGGCCACACCATCGCTACAATAGCCCAGGAGGGGGGTTTCCACGGAAACGCCAGCCACACCTCCAGTGTATGTGTGTGTGTGTGTTAGAGAGAGTGCGTGTGTGTGCACGTCGTATCTCAGCTCACGCGGGAGAAAGATAACCGACACAAAAAACGGGCAACCCTAGCTCAGAGCTAATTGTCATGGCGATACACGTCGCTGGTCTATCAAGAGTGGCGGCCAAGTGGAAGTAAAAGCTAATAAACCAACCAACCAAGTTAAGAAACGCTGTTTTTTTTTATTAGCAAGCCGTAATCGTGTGGCTGTCACTAACTGCCAATAGATCACCCTCCTCCTCCTCCTGTTAGTTAGCCATTAGAGAGCTGACCCAGAATGCCTCTGTGCAACAGCCTGTGAAATGCTAACAGGATTGGCCCGTACGACGGCCAGTCTGGGCCGCCGTCAGTCAATCAATCGCTAAGCTAACTGGGCTGCGGTGGTCTAGCTAACTAGGCTAACGCAGGCCTCTGGTTAACATGAGGACTACGGGAGCAGCGAAGCGACATTTCCACACAAACAACAAAGGGCAGGAAGTGTGGCGGTTTGTGACCAAGGCTCGTTTAAACCCAGGAAGTGACTCAGCGGCAGACATTGCCCAGAGCTTACTGCGATCTCCCCCTAAACAGCCTGGTCAAGGCATCCACGACCCCACCCACCCACCTACTCTCTCACACAATGCACCACTTGGTAACCAGGGAGGGAGAGAGAGGGAAATAGAGAGAGCGAGGGATAAAGAGCCAGAGGGAGAGAGAAATGGAGACAGAGAGAGATAATCCGGCCCAGTGTGTGGTGCCCCCCCATCCCTCCCCCTCTCAAGATTAATACCTTATTAACTTATCAAGAGTAACTGAATTAACACCAATCCACTTAGATGAACATGCACGATTAACCCAATGAAACCAGAGGCACAGTCCCTGATAGCAGAAATGTAAATCCTAAAGAAGTGCATTGCCATGGAAAATAAACATTTACAAATTAGGAAAAGTTAAATATAACATACCAAAGAATATAAAAAAATATAACAGTAAAAAATGTGTATAAATATATATTATAAATGTAGATTATATATTACTAAATTCTGATTTAGTAATAGTCTCATATGTACACCATGTCATCTATTCATATTATTTATGAATATAAGTCACTGGGAGAGGTATAGGTAATTTAAAACAGCTTGCTTGTATTTATGTAATGTATATGAACGTTAGTTTTGATATATTTAAGAAAGGTGATGCAAAGCTGCTGATGTAATGTCCAGATAAGGCAGTGAGAGCTTTACTAATTCAGGACAGTTAGTCCGGCTAATTCTCACACGCGTACCTTAAGGTCAGGCCACTAGGAAGACACCTACACACTCCCAATCCCCTCTGTATGAAGGAGTAGGCCTGCAACATGTCACCTGCTCTTCAGTGTTTAAATGATCCTGCCATAAGTGGGCAGGGCTATCCCATTTCCTGTTGCACTTCTACTTCCTGACTCATGGTCAGACAGAAATTAGTGTGATTTGGGATTATGTAAGATCAAATGTGAGATGATTTACTCTTGTAGGAAAACCCTGACTGCTGATAAATAAGATAATTCCTGCATAAGTTCAACTTTTGAGATTCTTCATTGACAGAAAAGCTAAATAGGAGTTTAACAAAAGCTAATCATTAAGTGCGAAGAGATGACAAGATACCATTAATGAATAATTTGTTTTCTTGGGTGGGGGTCAAGGGTGCAAGAAAACAACAGCACTCTTATCAAATTATTTTTTTATTACAACATTTAACGGTTTGCCAGTACTGGTAATGGTTTGTGGCTTAACATGGCTGCTTGGCAAAATTACAGAAACCAAAAAACTTGAAAAGTGAATTTCTTGAATTTAGACAAACCGTTGACGTGTGGAACCAATTCACAGCACGGGTTTCCCCATTAAAGTGAGGGTGATACAGGGTGCAACATGGCATCACGATATATACACACCATTGCAAAGGTGTCACAAATTGAAGCAAAGGTTCAGGAGCCGGGTGTACTGGGTTTGATTCCAGCTGTCGTAGTTGTCGGGAATTTCCCATTGAGGATGAATAAAGTAGAATCTTCTTGTCTTAAAGATACCAATGTAAAGTCTTTTTTTAATTTTTTTTTTTTTTTTTTTAAGTCATCCCAGATTTAAATGGCTTCCTTTCTCATCCATTTCATGATGTCAGATAAAATTTTTTGGAGGGGAATTACATTTTAACCAGTGTAAAAAAAGAAAAAGATCGTGCATTTCCAAAATGTAAAAAGAAACTATCGCCATGTTTCGGGCGGGTCAGCAGCAGCCACACACAGGAAGTGACAAGGGACGTTGGCACAAGGAAGAGGAGGAGCTTCCTTTGACATAAAGGCCACACCCTCATTCCATTCTGAACACACCACTCCCCCCCCCCGTCCCTGAACGCCACAAGACCAACAGCGGGGTCATCTTCATCACCTCACACCTCCGCCCCTCCTGTAGTGTCGCTCCACACCAGGCGAGTCACTAGGATGCCATCTTGGGCGACGGTTGGTCGGACAGGCGGTGACAACGGGGTGGGGGGGAGCGAGTGCAGTCCATCCCGGCTTCCCTATAGGGCCGTGTGTTCTGTAGCCCGGGGTGGTGATTTTCTCTCCCTTTCATAATTTCGGTTCCAAAGTTATACAGCTAAAAAAAAACAAATAAAAAACTGAAGTGACAGAAAGGCGATGGGAGGGTGTGGGGAGGTGGTGGGGGTGAGTGGAGATTGAGTTGACATCACTCTCCCTTCTTCTCCTGGTCGATGACTGGGGAGAGAGGAGAGGGGAGGAGTGAGATCCGAGAACCGCAGGCACAATTGACATTCACAGTGAGAACAGTAAAAACTGACCCTTTTTCTTTGTTTTATATTTTATAAAAAGGTGCTACAAGACACCACCACGCCTTACTTTCTTGCGAGGGCAGGGGGTTCTTCTCCTGCGTCTCAGTCTTCTTCAGTTTGGTCTTGTCGAAGGTGGTCACCTCCTCGAGTGTTGGCTTGTCCGACATGTTTACGATTGAGTCTGCAGAAGAAAGGGAGAGGGCAGACGTCATGGTCAATGACTCAGTCCAACAAACACCAATATCAAATTAAGCGGGGTACTTGTGAAGTGTAAATACAGTAACATGCACTAGTGCAGATATGTACAGCCCTTTTGTTCGCCTGCAGGTCTGGCCGCCCCCCCCCTCCATGTGACTCGCCTCCATTTTTCCCCCGTTACTCCCGTAACACAGCGGCCAATGTTACACGCGCACACACACCACCGAGCCAGACAATGAACAGCATCCAAGGCGTTCAAAACTCCACATTTGCATAACAAAAGGGGTGCCCGTGCGACAGAGCGACGGACCGGCTTCGTCCATCTTAAAAATCTACCCACATAAGGATGAGGGGGACAGTTGAAGCATCGTCGAAAAGGGATTCCTGGAATCAAAAGCCCTATTCGTTAGAAATAAACCGGGGATGGATTACTTAATGGGGGTCCCCGTGCGGCGCGCATTCCACGTGCAGACTTCAATAGTTTCTCTAGTCACGTACGCTTCTCTCGGGGCGCGCGAGGGTCTGTCTGGAGAACCACCGCCCTGATCGTCATCATGCTCACCCATCGGGCGGTCAGTC
>OMKP01025323.1:11340-22302 GCA_900302375.1 Bathygadus melanobranchus
GGCCGTCCCCCCCCCCCCCCCCCCCCCCCCCCCCCCCCCCCCCACACACACACACACACACCAAAAATATACAATAAATCAATCACACAGACGAGGTAATCGTAGACGCGCACACAACTGAATTCCTTGAATGATTAGTTTAAATGTGTATTTATAAAAAAAAAAGGTTTGGATAGTGAGGCTGCAGCGTCTGCGTGTCACGCAGCAGACATCACAACAAAGAAAAACGCGGGGTTACAGCAAAAAACCCTACCGACGTCGTTCGTTTGTCACACATGTCCACCGACTGTCACGTTTAACACCCTTTTTTCCACAACCTCCCCATCCCTCACCAACCCCCCACCCCAAAAAAACCTGCTGGTGTTCAATGTATATGAAGACTATTGTCCATGGTCACCCAGTTCGCACCACAAACTCAATCAAAGGGATCACAACGCGCATAACTTTCAATCAGCTACAGCGAAACATCAACTCCTCTCGCTAACCGACACAAAAGTTAATTTCATCGCGGTGCTTACCGAGGTCTGACTGACGTGTGTTTAAGTCCTTGTCGATGCGTGGTGTTTGCAGCAATGTGGCGTGGCGAGGGAGCGCACGCGTCAAATATAGTGTGGGATATGCTAATGAGCATGTCTGACGTCACCCGCCCTATCGCCCCTTTTGCTGATGCTGATGCTGCAAGCCGCAAACCTTTTAACGAATTTTTCTTCTTCTTGCTAAACAGTCAGATGTTAATTCACGGTGTAGATCAACAATTAAGGAACACATTCATAGATAATGAAGAAAAAAAATACTAATTACATATTGCAATACATATTAATTTGACAATCGTAACGGGTGCTCAGTTTTCAAACCTTTTATCAAACCCTGATATATACAGTACATAATAATAACAGAAGTTACTGTAGGCTATACTGGACTCCACTGATGGACGTTTGCCAGTAAAAAGCATCGTGTAATGTTCTCACTAAACGTATGTATTCACATAAGCCAATAACCATGGGGGTAAAGTGACTGTTAGTACAAACTAATAATTCATTATAGACTGGTGGTTTGTGTTGTGGTAAGTCTGATCCAGAGTATCCCATTTTTGTGAAAAACCACAAGTATCAACTAACCCACGGCTATGACTTCCGTAGCAACTTCCGCGTTTACTGAAATCAACCTCGACTGTGATTGTTTGTAAAGATCTCCTCTACTTTGGATCACTCTCGCCGATGTCGCATATCATGTCACTAATGCAGCTTTTAAATACTACCGTTTTCAAAGCACGTGTTTCTCCCGATAAAAAGTGTATATGTGACTACGATCTTTAAAAAGTTCCATCCCGTCCGATTTCTCGAAGAACTTCGTCATTCATGAGCGTAACGCGGGCGCCACCTGGTGGCCGATCATTTGTTGCAACTCCACCGTGCTGTCACACGCCTTAACGATGCATTGCTTGTGATTTTATGAGGCCAATAACTGCCCCCACTATGTACGTGAACACAAAAGGTTTACGCAGCAGTCTTTGTAATCCTCCAAGTTTTATTGTTCAGCCACATTGTATAAAATACCTACGGCCACTATACTTTCCCACAATGATAAAAGCCAATATTCATTGCCATTTTCTTTACCTTAGGTTATGGCAATTTGTTCTTTTGTTTTAAATACTATTCTTAATAAGCAAGCATGCACAAACCTTGCAAGCTCATATTTTATGATATTATTTGTACCTTTAAATTAGATTATTCTAGCGTGTAATTCGCTGTTTCCGAAAAAAAGCAGGTACAGCAAAGCTCTAAAGCGAATGTTAATTGTAGCTAATCTATTCCAAACTAATGGAAAAAATAAGAGCAGTCACCACTGGATGGCAGTAAGCGATACAATGAGGGCGGAGACTTGACATTTCACACAAACGGGAGGGCTTATTGATAAAAAAAAAAAAACACACCTCTGAATGCATATTAATCCTTTATTTGCAAATGACCTACAATTCTTGTATCAGTGATTTATTTACTGTATAAAAATGTATACAAAACGTTTTGAGGTGACGTTTGAGATTTCTCCAGGAAATGTGTTTTTCCTTCTACATCATGCATGCAGAAACGTACTACAGAGGAATACGATTTTGAGTTGATTAACACTGGGAAAGGCAGTCTTGTGACTGGAAACTGCATTCAGTGTCATCTAGTACCTGCGGATGAGACGTCCTCCAAGGATTAGAATTATTGGCTTCTTTCTCTGATTCTATTACACGTCCACCTAGTACGCTTCCTCAGGGTTTTAAAAAAAAAAATATTTCACTGCTATTTTTTAACAAAAGTACTGCTTTATAAGGTCTTTTTTGTTGGGAAAAATAGTTTTCTGCACTATCAAATCTTTCTGCAAAAAAGCTGGCCGATTGACTGCATCTATCTGCTAAACGGACCAAAGGAGAACGTAACTCCTGGACCGATGTCAATGGTCCGACTTTTCTGATTCTTTTAGTGGAAAAGGAATTGATATTGCAGACCGATTTTGTTTTCCACAAGACACAGTACTCCGTTGTATTAGAAAATGGCCCAGCATGGCGGTTCCCCATTAATACCTATATTTTAGGTTCATCCTCATTTACCTGAAGCAAGATGCTCTTCAATTACCTGTATTCACTGTCACTTGTAGAAGCGTCTAAAACAAAACAGACTAACGGTAAAACGATAAGTTTTAATTACTTGGTGGGGAAGAGTGACTGAGGGGGGGGGGGTTAAAGAAATACATGTCATCGTTTGTGAAGAAGGGTTCATGGCGTCTACATTTCACATAATAAAAAAAAAAAAAAACACGGAATGTTTCATTTATTGTGAGCTCAATACAAGACAAACAAAATACTGTTAGCTAACGGTACCTTTGGTTAAACGTGACTGCCTGAACATGGCTACCAAATGAATCCTTTTTCATTAAAAAAAAAAAACAATGAACCAAATCTACTATAACCATAAATACAAAAGGAAATGACGCTGTGTCGTCGGTTGGAATTCTCAGCAGAAGAAATGTGTTGGTGTGACCCTTTCCTTGGGCGGACGTGCGGGACTGGCCCAAATCCCCAGTGGGCTCACAAAAAGGACTTCCTGGAAGAAGGCGTGTGACCAAAAAGGTGCATGCAGGCTGTGAGGTTACCATGGAGACCCCCCCCCACCCCGTCTTACAAAGGCACGTGACTGAAGAGATAGGAGACGGACTCTCCGTTGTGAGTCCTCCTGATGGCTTCCGCCAGGATCATGGAGATGTCTATCACCTTGAGAACAACAGCACAACACCAGAGTTAAACCAGTTCAAACACAAACAGAGTTTAAAAGAGAGCAAACACCTTTAAAAATATTATTTTTTGGGGGCGAATTTCATGCTTCAAAACCTTTAAAACTCCAGATTTGGAGTGGTTTGTGACAGGAACATAGCAAACGTCTCATTAATGTCATGGTTAGGGATGTTCGTCCCACAGCCAAAAGGTTCTAGGTTCAAGATTTGATCCCCCCAATATCCATCTACCTGGCTCGCAAGACGGCCCCAACCTCTACATGCTCCTTAATGACATGCGTCTAAAAAGTTACTGCAAGTTCCTTTGGACAAAAGCAAATTGCTGAATTAGCCAAGTTATGTCTTTCTCTAGAAGGACGCATGACAGAACCAAAGTGGACTTCTTTGTAGACGCGGGACGTTTGTTTTTCTACTTGATGTACAGCCAAAACCTTGGCGTTTCAAACTATTGGGATAAAAGCCATCGGAATCACTCAAGTGTCAGCCAAAGCATAGATACAGTTCACGTACATGTGTGGTTGGAAACACTACACGTTACATGTCATTACATTACAAGTGAGGCGGAGAACAAAAACGGCATGGGTACCTGGATCTTTTCACAGGCCTTCATCTTCTCCTCCTGGGGGATGGTGTTGGTGACGACCACTGCCTCGAAGGGAGCGTTGTTGATGCGTGAGATGGCCGGCCCCGAGAAGATGCCGTGCGTCAGGATGGCGTACACTTTGATGGCGCCGGCGTCAATCAACCTGGAGGTTACAAAGAAAAACGTAATATTTTAGTTCCCGTAATCTTTACCATTTTATACTAGCCTAGCTAGCTAGTTGTCGAGGTGCCCCGACAAGCTGGTTGTTACCTTGCGTGGTTGACACCGTCACCGTCGGCGTGTGAATGGGTGAATGTGAGGCAATGTAAAGCGCTTTGGATAAAAATGCTAAATGCTGTCCATAAAATCGCCCACTGTCTTTTTAACCACCAGCATGGAAAAAAGCTTCAGGATTTTTTGTGTTATCCATGATAGTTGTTTTTATTATTGGCTGCAAGTGTATCCACGAGTTTTAAATTAGCTAACAAAATTCAACCATGTGCTAAATGAAATGTGAGGGACAGCGACCACACACAAAGGAGGGCTACAGAAGAGGACGTAACCTCGTTCCCAGGTGTCTCATCTCAGCACGCCTGCAACAGGACGCTCCAAATGAGCGTTGCTAGAGAGAGGGCGGGACTTCCAGTTTCATGGGTTTAGCGGCAACGGGCGCGTGACAGAGCGGGAGGGACTTCCTATAGAGGGATATCCAGTTCAGTTACACGCTTCAAATACTACTTTGTCAAATTATTCGTAAATGTCTTTGTTGTTGTTGTTCTTCTTCTTCTTGTACGAGAACTAGGGCTGAATTAGTATTTTCATTCTTACAGATATTGCGATATGCTTCACTATTAGTATACTATCACTAACTATTATCTATCACCATTATATTTGCAATTTGCATATTTTCTGAAAAATCAACACTATTCAAATCATGTGATTTGTTACAAAAATATTTGTAGGCCAGGGCATTTCAGTACTAAAGTACATTTACCCATTTTGAACATATCAAAAAATTGCAGCTCCTACGGTTTGGATATTGCACTTGGCCATATTGTGATTTCGATAATATTTCAATTCATTGTTCGGCCCGAACGAGAACCAAAAACCGCACCGTGGTAGACCGGGATAACGCTGCAACACACGAGCCCCCTCTCGGCCTACATGGATGGAAATGGACTGGATTTATAGTGCTTTTCAGAGCGGTGGCCGTTCAAAGTGCTTTACGATGTTGCCTCACATTCACATATACAACGACGGCGGAGTCAGCCATGCAAGGCAGCAGCCAGCCGAGCAGATCGGGTTAGGCCAGGGACCGAAACGTTTTGGAATTAAACACATTCATGTCTCGCTTCTTATTTTGAGGCGCAACGTCGGCACTTGTAGGGGTATAACTTCAACTTTTATTTTACTTAAGCTAACCGTGATGTATCGCAACTAATCGGATCGCAATAATGAAGCGCTGGCCGCCTACTTGTCTGCGGCGTGGCAGATGGTTCCGCAGGTGTCGGCCATGTCGTCCACCAGGATGGCCACGCGGCCTTTCACGTCGCCCACCAGCACCATGCGGTCCACCTCGTTCGCCTTCTTGCGCTCCTTGTGGATGAGGGCGAACTCCACGTTGAGGCGGTCTGCTATGGACGTCACACTGAGAGAGGGGGGAGGGAGAGAGGAAGAGACCGGGGGGGTTATGATCTGAAACCAACCTGTACAGGTTGGCTAATGCAGAACCCCCCCACAAAAAAAAATCAGGGCCATGGAATTTCAATGCTTTACTTTATAGACAAAACACATCAGGTCATTTCTCCAAGTACTCCAAGTAAAGACAATTTACATCTTAAAAAAAAGAAATCTCACTAGAAAAGTAGGACCAGGGCTGAGAAAAGGAGCAGCCTCAGACTTCAAGCCAGAACAGTATGTTCCATCATGCTAGCTGCTTAGCCTATAAACACATGATGAGCGTCCAGTAAGGCGTTGGCTCTGGGTCCAGGCATTCAGAATACAGCCAACCAACAGACTGTAGCTCAGCGCTTTTAACTCTTCCAGCATCCGATTGGACTACAGGTCAGCGTCAAGCAGGTCAGCGTCAAGCGGGTCAAAGTTCAAACTGTTTGGACTTTGAGCACGGCGTCAAAGTGAAGAATCTGAGCGGCCCGCTACACCCTGGGTAGCGCCAACACTGGCTTGTGTTTCAACACCATAGAAACAGTGGCAACGTTTCTATGGTGGCTCATTGTCGCTTAAAGATCATCCATTACATTAAAAGTTACACATTGTTCAACCCTGCCGCTAGCAAGATGTGTCTGGTTACCGTTTCGCTCCACCGGCATCGGGAGACACGATGATGCAGTTCTTCCACTCTAGAATGTTCTCGCGGATCCACTGGAGAACGGCGGGTTCCGCGTACAGGTTGTCGACGGCGATGTCGAAGAACCCCTGAGAAGACAACCAAAGGGGGAAAATTTAAAACATCACCTCATAAATCAAACCAAATTCATAAATCCATGATGCACCGCTGCGCACTGTGAACCAAATCACAATGGGTTGAGTCTTCATTTCTATACGTAAAGCACATCACTTCCTGTGTGGTAGCACGATTTCCTGTCCGCGTACCATGCAGTTGACAGAAAATCCTCATTTAGTGTATGCCATTTCATCAACAGCAGTTCAACTACCACAGCACACACAAGTAAAGCTAGATTGACATCTCACCTGGATCTGGGAGGCGTGCAGGTCCATGGTGATGATGTGGTCAGCCCCGGCAACCGACAGCATGTTTGCCACCAGCTTGGCAGAGATGGGAGCCCGGCTCTTGACAGACAAGATAAAACATGTGTTAAAACGAAATGTACTAAACTAAAGGGGGGCGTAAACAGTCCTAATTCGCAATAATAATCCTAAAAAATCAGGAGGAAGAGCGGTTGTCTGGCACTCGAATGGTTGCTGGTTCGACTCCTCAGCTCTCCCTAGCTAAGGGTCGAGGGGTCTCTGAGCAAGACACCGATCTCTGAACTGTTCCCGACAACGGTGTATGAATGGGTGAATGTGAGGCAATGTATAAATGCAATCTAAGTCTATTTTTTGGTATGCCCATGCATAAGAACAAACTGCAACAAATAAATCCCAGGCCTATCTTCGGGAATAGGTGCACCGATATGTTACTATAGCACCTATTGACTCCTAACCGCCCCTGGACAGAGGGATCCCTCTCCTGTGTTCCTTCCTTGAAATCTCGAGCAAGAGACAAACCCATTAACACCTGATCATATTGCAATTATTTAGACAGATATTGCAATTGCGATATGATTCACCATTAGTGGGAATTACCATTTTTGCGTCACGATTTTCATCATGTCAAATAGCCAGCATCTTTCAAACTACAAAAACTATCAAGGTGAGGGCTGAGTGGTGAGACAGAGTTGTGAAACTGAATAGGTCTCTCGCTTGAGTGGAGGGGGCGAATATTTGATGAATGGTCGAAGTTCCAGCATATCGAAGTAGTGTTTTTGCTTGAAATGCCCACCCCTAGTATCCAGGAAGTTTCCGTTTCTATCTGACTGTGACAGACACCGATATAGAACCAGTAACGCAACATTACTGTGCAGAAGAACAGAGCACAAGGTTGGACCGGTTTCTGATTGAAAGCCACGTATGCTGTTGGCACCATGCCAATGGTGAACTTCCAAGTCAAAGACAGGTCAATTTGTACAAAAGAAATTGAATTGAACCCAAAGCATTATTAGAGAACATAACCATGACCCGGCCCTCCAGATGTAGTGACACCCGCACAACATTAGTGTTCATACGCCGCCCCACCTTGTCCTTCTTGTCCTGGCGGGCGTAGGGGAAGCAGGGGATGACTGCGGTGACGCGGGACGAGGAGGCGATCTTGCAGGCGTTGATCATGATGAGCAGCTCCATCAGGTTGTCGTTGATCTCGCCGCAGCCGCTCTGGATGATGTAGACGTCCTCGCCACGCACGCTTTCCCCGATCTCAACACTGGGGGGTTGGGGGTCACAGAATTAGTGGTCGGATTGGTTTGTGGATCAACTGCCTATTGTTGCATTTGCCTCTGTATTCTGATTTCAGGGTATCTCTTCCCTGATTGGCTCAGGGACTCCATAGTGTTATACAAGAGACCATTTCCACAAGGACTGAACAATTTATTTAAAAAAATAAATAAATCACAATATGGCCACATGCAAAATCGCAGGATATGGGTAATGGGGTAAAATGTAAATAAAACACCATTATAAGCAAAGTACTGTGGCGCTGCAGAGATGCCCTGGCCTACACACTTCTTTTCTCCATATGTAAGAAAACATGTTTGGTACAGACCCTAACAAACAAAATGAAAATTGATCATTCCCAACAATTGTGAATCTGTCAAAATGAATTGCACTGATTTATACAAATAAAGATGCAAAGCAGTCGTTTGTCACATACATTTCTAATCTTACATTCTAGCTTGAATGTTGTATTAAGGAGGTACAATTACAAAAAAGTTAGACACATTGATGTGTGGGCACATCCCAAGCTCTCAGAAACCGCGCAACAATGCGCCAGCCACCACATGTACGAAACATTCCAGAAAGGGAGAGAGATGACTTCAGATCGGAAGTCGGCCTTTGCATGGGGCCCCAACTTACACACTTAGAAGATTTAAAGCGCATAAAGGCTTAATTAACGAATCCACCAGGTTTTAGATGAAGTCACAGCCGTTCGTCGTCCTAATCCAACCATCTGCCAAGCAACGCAATGCATTGTGATTTACACAACAGACACAGCCATGGAGTGTCAATAAAAAGTATTATCACTACTATCCGTATGAAATACGCTGTCCACCGCTCGATTCCCAGGAGAGAAGTGTCTCACTAGAGGCGTTTTTGTCCTTGGGAGCCAAATGTCAACTACTATGAAGAATGTGTACAGTTGTGAGAACACAACTGATTGGGAAATGTTTACTTTCCTCTCGTAGGGATAAGAAAATAACCCCCGAGCATATTGTTGCTGTACACTCTCGGTTGAAGATTGTCCAAACGGAAAAATAAATAGCAAGGTGTTTTCACACAGTGCGGTTTGTATCACTAACACCATGTTATAGACCACGAATCTTCAAAATCTGAAGAGATTGTAGTTGAGAGAAGTGTTGCAGCAGCCAAACCAAAATACCAAATTAAATAACAATCACAAATCTTGCGGAGCACACCACGGTAATAACAATACATGTATCTTGATTTGTGTTATTGCCTGATTTGAATAAAACATGCCATTGCAGTTAATAACCCAATTAACTACATTAAGATTGAGTTAATGATCAGGCAGAGGATGCAACCTTGCATGCAAACGCAGTCCGTGACAAACAAGTTTCTCGACTTGTAACCACGTAAGATCTCAATACAGCATGTATTGCAATACAATTTTGAGAAAGACAGTTGTGTGTGTGTTTTCTTTTACACACCAATCGCGGTCACGCCGAGCTGTTACTCCGACTAATAGGCTGAAACACTGCTGAACATTACGTCCAATTGACGTCATGTGACTCTCTTCGCCGCAAGTCGTTCGCCTGGCGCTTGCATGTGGCGTGCATGTTTCTACACGTTATGCCCCCGCTGTAATTCATACGTGACATTTTTTCCGCCCGGTAAAACTCACATGTCTCGATAATAAAGCGGGGGGGAAGGGTGGGATGGGGGGTTAAAACCGTTAGCAGTCCACTGTTAGCCTTCGTTAGCTCGGCGTGTTTACTTGTGGCTAGCGAGTCACGTGTAACGCTGCCCACACAGCCCAACTATTGTTAGCTTAGAAGCTAACTAGCGCACATGCGATACGACAGCCACAAGCTCCCCAGAAATAAAGAGCACGCCCAAGACACGTCAAGGCGAGCGTATTGCATTGCAGTAGAACACGCTTACCACGTCTCCTGGTTGCTGAACTTCTTGGTGATGACTTTCCCCAGCTCCAGCCCCAACCGATCGGCCACTTTTTGTGACAGATCGTGGTGAGAGCTCCCGCTAAAAAGCACGATGTTAGGCATGGTCCCGACTAGAGAAAACACTTCACGTGGTTTTAAAAAAAAAGTCAAGTCCGTGGTTACTCTTCGTACCCACCCCCCACAGTTAAGGGTTCGTAAAAGCGAAAGGTAGGTGCTACTGTTCCAGACTGGGCATTGCGGTAGGTCGAGAGAGGTGAGCCGAGCAAAAAAGGAAATAACACGTTTGTGTTTGCGCGATAAAAGCGGAAGTGGCCTCACGCCATTGGCCGCTGGACGTTCTACGACGCGCCCACTTTGAGTAGTTCCGCGGGGGACACGCCCCTCAGCGCTCAGCACAGCTGATCACAAGAGATCAATTTTCCCGAGGACTCCACGAGAAACTGGTTAGTTCATTATAATGTATAATAACCAGGGCCTGATCAACGCCAGCATCACGGAGTCTACCATGCCGCTGACTACCCGCAATCTAATTGTGCAGACATGGATGACCTAACGAACAAGTAAAACATTCCATCCAGTTAAATTAGATTGCTGGACAGAACGCTCGCTAGATGCTAGTTGCATGTTTTCTAAAAATCTGTCCTTCATACAGTTGAAGGGCGAAGGCGAGAACTACGAGTGACTGAAAAAGTGTCGGATTTCATCGGGCCCCCAAGGACTTGTGCCATGGGCCTCATTGGCATAATAAGGGCCCTCTTGACATATGCTGCATTTTAACCAACAATAACCACGATCCACTACGATCTACTTGCAAACCAACCCATACTCACTTCTACTTGCATATGTCTTGTAACGGTTAGATAAGGTCCTATAAGGTCAATTATATTGACCTCCATTGTACGCACAACTAAACAGTAGTAAGCCACCAAGCCTATAGATAAAATAAATAATGCCTGCCTACCTTCATTGAGCAACTGCCAAAAGTAATTTTTTTATCTTATAGTAAGCTAGATACGCGATTGTAGGACTTCGATGCGTTTTAACGTGCGAACCACCGCATGAACCTACCACGATTATCTTCGAAGCAATATTTGGGACAGTAACGTTAATGACGATTTACCACTCAAAACGTCTCACTCTTGCACCCCCCCCCCCCCACAAAAAAAA